>OY856187.1:164187644-164278811 GCA_963693315.1 Diogma glabrata
TACAAGTTCTCTTAGAATTTTTTTTTCGACCAGGGGTCTTCACAGGGTGCCCCTCAATTTTTTGTTATTTTGTGATGTGAGTGCATTTTGATGAGCGATTGTAGAAAAACTACTGAATCGATTTTCATAAATGATATGTCGTTTAATAGGTATTAAAACAAAGTTTTTAAAAATATACACTGTTAATTTTTTAAAATTATGTTTAACGGTGTAACATAAGAAAAAAACGGTGTAATTGAAAAAAAGATGGAATAGCCTTTTTTTTTAACTAAATTGAAACTTATTTTATATCTAACCACTTGTGAAAGTTTGGGAGATGCGTTATTTTTTGTTTTAAAGATAAAATTCGTTGTGCATATGACTGTTGGGAATCAGTTTTTTTTGTTCTGAAGGAAACTTATAAAAAAGGCGATTTTTAGATTCAAATTTTTTTTTATGTTAAATATCAAATATTTTATTATTAGATGAACTTTTTAAAATATTATAAAAATTATATATGTAGTACAATAAAGAAAATAAATACAATTGTTAAAAATGATTTACTTATTTTACAAACAGAAGTTTCTTTTGAATAGGAAAACAGTTCTGCAATTATTTTCTTTGTATTAGATGGCATAAAAAATGAAATGTTTATTTGTAACTTTTAGTAATCACTTGTCACTCTTATAAAAAATAATTTGACAGTCTCGACTGCAAACAAAAAAACCGTATAAATAACAAAATCTATTTAGGAACTTTTGACTGGAGAAGTATTATGTTCGTATTATGTTATTATGGTAATAAAGTAAAAGATTGTATTTTAACATTAAATTACAAATATTTTATTATTGAATAAACTTTTTAAAGTATCATACAAATTATATATGTAGGTTAAAGAAAATAAAGATAGTTATTAAAAATAATTTACTTATTTTACATTTAAAAGTTTCTTTTAAGTTGGAAAACGTTTTTGCATTTGTTGTCTTAGTATCTAATGGTACAAAAGAATGAAATTTTTGAGTTCCACACCGTATCCAAAGTTCATGGTAGATTCCCATTTTAAAGCACATTCGAAAAGTTTTTTTAGTGTATCAAAAATATCTTTGCTGCCTATACTATAACGGTGTACAACACGCTTCAGTGTACCACCAATTCCATCACAAGGTCCCTTTCCATGGCTGGTAGCATGAAAATGCCATTCTGCATCAACCTTAAAGTCTTTTTTATGGTGGCATAAGTTAATTAGGCTATGTTTATTTTTGTATTGAGAAGGTGCACCGTCAGTGTTATAAATTATTTTCGTAATATTAGAATTTATATGCGTTTTGATGAATTCAATAAGTTTTGTAATGAAAAGATGGACTGTATTACTGTTGTGATCGTTTATATCCGAAATGAGTATAAAACTTCGGTGCGGTATATATTCACTTGCGGCACTTTTAAAATAAATGACAAATGGATGAATAGTAGGTTGTGAATTATTATAATAAAAGCCTTGAACCGCATCCTGCATTATGAAGCCGAAGTTTTCAGACAAATACCCTTGAACGAAGCACTTCCTGCTTCTTATTTTTTTTTTCCTCAATGAATGTAGATTGCTGTTTTGCTATAAAGTTGTGTGGTATGAAAATTTGTAAACGGTAAATAAATTTTTTCATAAATTCTTCTACAGTTTCTATTAAAGTATCCAAATTGCATCGATCAGTGGTAATCCATTGTTGATATTTGACTTGAAGGATTCCTTTAACGTCAAAATCATTTAGTAATTTTTCTTCCAGTTGTTGAAGCTTTTTGAACAATCATTGCACTTCAAAGTATGACAACCACATGAAACAAAGTCAATTAATGTTTTATAATTCTGGAAAGCAGCATCAGTAATTCAAGACATCTTAGAGTGTTGAATCATTAGTTTCATATTTTGATGTATGGTATACTCGCACACATTATGAACTCCTTGGGATAATTTTATACATTCTTGTGGTCGAAGGGACGTGAATTTAGTAAATCCTATTTTCACATCAGGAAACTTATTTTTAAGCTACACATAAGCTTCATTTAATGTACATAGCAATAAGCGCTTTTGTGTTTTTATGCGCTCATCTCCTTTTTTATAAGATATTGCATCTCGTTTGCCTGGCAATAATGTACTGATTTCATCACTTTTATAGAACTGCTACACAACATTTATATCTGTTGTGGATACACCTCTTTTATCCATCGCAGATGAATGCTGAAAATTATTTTCATGTCGAGTTTTACTTTTTTCAACCAAATGACGCGTAGAATTACTGTTGGTTCATGTTTGTTATTATAATTATATTGTTATTATAATTATATTATTATATTTAAAAATATAATAATTTATATTATTATATTTAAAAAAATTCTACTTGAACCCGTATTTTTCATTTATCAAAGGCTATCTATAAACTAAAAATAAACCAAATTAAAAAGGGTCGAGTCAAAATGTCGCAAAATTTTGCTGAACTTGACTGAAATTGCTTTTTAAAAAGTTCATTTAATAATAAAATATTTGATATTTAACATAAAAAAAAATCTGAATCTAAAAATCGCCATTTTTATAATTTTCCTTCAGAACAAAAAAAAACTGATTCCCGACAGTCATATGCAAAACGAATTTTATCTTTAAAACAAAAAATAACGCATCTCCCAAACTTTCAGATATAAAATCAGCTTCAATTTAGTTTAAAAAAAAAAAAGGCTATTCCATCTTTTTTTCAATTACACCGTTTTTTTCTTATGTTACACCGTTAAAAATTATTTCAAAAAATTAACAATGTACATTTTTAAAAACTTTGTTTTAATACCTATTCAACGACATATCATTTATGAAAATCGATTCAGTAGTTTTTCTACAATCGCTCGTCAAAATGCACTCACATCACAAAATAACAAAAAATTGAGTGGCACCCTGTGAAGACCCCTGGTCGAAAAAAAAAATTCTAAGAGAACTTGTATTTTTTATTTATCAAAGACTATCCATAAACAAAAAATAATCAAAATTAAAAGAGGTCAAGTCAAAATTTCCCAAAAATTTGCTGAACTTCCGTGAAATTGCTCACATATATATATATATATATATATATATATATATATATATATATATATATATATATATATATATATATATATATATATATATATATATATATATATATATATATATATATATATATTTATATATATATATATATATATATATATATATATATATATATATATATATATATATATATATATATATATATATATATGTATATATATATATATGTATATATATATATATATATATATATATATATATATATATATATATATATATATATATATATATATATATATATATATATATATATATATATATATATATATATATTTATATATATATATATATATATATTATATATATATATATATATATATATATATATATATATATATATATATATATAAACGATATGAGATATAACGAAAATGACCGGCATTCTCACGGTCGCATTTGTTGAGGTAGATCAAAAAAATTTTCTGTACAAGTGTGTTCTATTAATATCTCAGACAAATTTGTGAATCAGCCAAATCCGTTACGTGGTTAAGGAACTAGAGCCGTTTTTCTAAAAAAATTGATTTTTAAAACCGTTATAACGGCCGTTTGGATACTAATATTTTTAAAAAAGTTAACAAATTTAGAATTTTTAGAATCTTTTTTATCAATTTGTTTTAAAAATAGACCTCTGGAGTTAGAGGTTCCTGAGTAAGCGGCTCCAACAAAAAAATTTGCAAACACAACTGGCCCTCTCACGGTCGCATTTGTAAGGCGAGATCAAAAAACCTTTTCTAAAAATGTGCGTTTTATTAATCAGCCAAATCCGACATATGGTTCAGAAACTAGAAGCTTTATACTAGAAAAAAAACTCTGTTTTTTAGATCCGTTATAACGGCCGTTTAGATTCTAATATTTTTAAAAACTTCATAAATTTAGAATCTTTAAAACCTTTTTAAACAGTTTCTTCCAAAAATAGACCTCTGCAGTTGGAGGTTTCTGAGTGAGCGGCTCCAACAAAAAAGCTTGTAAAACACAAAATGCGTTTGAATACACCAGCACTCTCACGGTCGCATTTGTGGAGCCAGATCAAAAAACCTTTCGTAAACATGTGTGTTTTGTTAATATCTTGGACAAGTTTGTAAATCAGAAAAATCTTACACATGGTTAAATAACTAGAGGCTTTATACTAGAAAAAAATTCGTTTTTTTAATCCGTTATAACGGCCGTTTGGATACTAATATTTTTAAAAACTTCATAAATTTAGAATCTGTGGAAACATTTTAATTTGTTTCTTATAAATATAAACCTCTGCAGTTAGAGGTTTTTGACTTGTTGGCTTCAACAAAAAAGTTTGCAACAATCCATAACTACAATTTCCAAAAACCTTATGACAGTCAATGAAAAAAAAATAAAAAGGTTTGAATAGAAAAAATTAATTTTTTTTAATATTTTCTAAGAAATAAACTATTTTGATATTTTGCAGTAATTGGACGACATATGATATAGCGTAGGCTTGTGTCATAAATTGTCTCACACATGTTCTGTGGTAGATTTGATGTTTGTTTGTTGCAAAATTGGATAGATATAGTTTTGCTTATATGTAGCTAATTTTTTTTTTTAAATCTGTTCGATATCTGTTTTAAATTAGTTTGTGTTGTTTAAACTAATCTGATACATCAGATTATATTGCCACACAAAACTGTCTGATCTCGAAATCTACCTATTTCTAGCGGATATACGTGCCGCTTGGACTTTTTTTTATCAATTCGATCATTTTTCAATGTACAGTGTGATTAACATTTACGAGGAAAAATGCATTTTTAAGTATCTTTGGTCTGGTAATATAAAAACTTTACAAGTTTTATATATTTAAATTTCAAAAATAAAAATAAATTAAAGACAGTTGCACAATACTAACTAAACAGTTTTCCAAAATAGCCAATTTTCCAATATGAAACACCCTCATATGTTTTCTTATCAATTTTTTTGACGTATTCTTCCCTGCTCTAAAGTTTGTTTTTGTAGTGCTATTTTGTTGAGTTGATCCTTTACAAAAGTAAACTAGCTGTTCCTGCGAGATTTATTAAAACAATACAGTTCACATTACATTCATCACAATGCTTATATATAAAATCGATAAGGTTTATAGTTAAGAAGATAATCGACGGTACGAGATAGACATGTAAGTTTCAAAAATATTTTACATTTAAAAAATAGCGGATCCCACACCAACATCCCGTCGTTGTTCTGTTTTGCTTGTAACAAATATTTTCTTCGTTCAAGCAAATGATCTTTTCTAGAAAATAATTTCCGTAAATAATTTATTTCCCCGAAGAAGCTCTTTGAGAAATAGAAAATATATGAAACAATCAAAATAAAATTTTAAAATTCTAAGTAAAGCTCGTTTATGTTTTTACCAAGAATTTTTATGAAAGCTCAAAAGCTTTTGTTCTAATCATTTATTTAATAATAAAACACGCAGATTCTATTTAGCTGACGCTTATTCATTAAAATAATTGTTTCATTAGCCTCATAACGAGGACATTGAGGACACACATTCTATTCAAATTGAAGTATTTCTATTTGACCTGTGTTGTTTCATAAACCTTTTGATATAATCGAAATATATGGAAAAATAATCAAGTTAAATGAATTCAATTCTCCATTGTAAGGAAAATTTGTTTAATACGGTTTTCTATGAATTTTCCTATAAATTATAAATTAATAAATCTATATAACTTATAAATTAAGTAGAAAATCACCTGAATTTAGTTGGCAAGTTTTTTTTATATTTATTTCCTTGATGACTGATGAATATTTACTTATTTATGCCCTATCCACCTTTAGAAAGTAAATTTAAAAAAAGGTTCTACTCCATTAATAAATTCCATTAAATCCTGATTTTCGTTTTTATTAACTTCGATATATTTTTCGAATTTTTGAAGAAAAAAATATTGATTTAAGTGTGGGATAAAGCAGTCCGAAATGAAAGCGATTGATTTAATAGAAGTGAGATAAAAGAAATCAGATTCGGGTGGTTTTTGTTACATTGAGTTTCTTTTAAGATTATTTCTTTTGAAATAATTTTATATTTTTATATACGAAATAAAAATGGGAGATTTAGGTTTTTATATTTACATATCTGAGACATAATCGTTATGACTATTTTAAAATTAAACGATTTTACTTGTTTTGGGAAACGAAAACAGAAATTAAAATTTTGTGTTTATTCAAATCGATGAATGTTTCTTTATTTGAAAGTTATAATAATACAGTCTAGCAATTCCAATCTACCACAACTCAATCTCGTCAATCACAAAATTTCAATACAAAAAAAAAACTAAAAACTGTTTCCCTATAAACTTATTTCCATTAAATTTTCTCATTTTATTTCAAAACTACACAACCAATATATTTTATACACAAAATTTGAAATATCAAAAGTTTAAAAACATAGATTTCAACATAAAATACAACAAACTTGAATGTTTGGTTTATTGTTGTTTCTCTTAGAACTCAGCAACAACAAAAATAAAAATAATGTAAAATTGTTTGAAGTTGTGGGTGGTGTTGGGTGGTTTCAATTGTTTTTGTGTTTGGAGTTTTTTAGCTGAAACGACTCGTATTTGAAGTTCTATAAAATTAAAGTATGTTTCCCTTTATTTTCTTTCTTTTCCATTTTCGTTTTGTTTTAAAGAATTTATACAATGGACTTTAAAGTTTTATATTTTCGTGAACTTTTCAAATTATTGAATTATTTATTATTTATTTCTATTTGGTTTTTAATGGGTTGATGAATAAAATATCATGTTTGCAGCATGACTAGATTTTGTAGATGTGGATTAATAAACAATCTTGTTAGAAAAATTGATATTATATACAATATCAGAAATTACAATAATTACTTTTGTATAAATTGTGAATTTATTTTGAACACATGAGGTATCAATGTTTGTTGATTTGTAATTTTTTTATTTTTGATTTACGAGTGGGACAACCCGTAAAGTACAGTCCCCGCTATGGTTATTTGACCTGAGACAACAGTAGTACCCTCAATTTAAGTTATGACATATTCTTCGATGACAGCACGGCATTGCTTTTCAAAGAATCGAGTCTTTTTATAACTCTATATCTGTACCATAATCGTTGAAAAATACACTCGTTACATGATCAAAGAATATGCCATCAGCTTATTGGCAATCCAATTTGAATTTTTTTCCTGTTAATTTTAAAAAAAATTTGTTTTATTTAATTTATTTTATTTTTATTTCTATCATCCGATTAGGAAATATTAGCTCATTAAATGATTTTTATTAAATGATGCAATTTATTTTTCAGTTATTCATTTTTTAAAATCAAACAAAACACCTCCATTGACATCTAGAACGAATGTTGTTGTAGGGCCTGGGTTTAGAAAAGTTTGTATGTGTTGTTGTAACACATATTGTTATTCCTTTTGTAGCAAGCATTTGATATATCATAGATTTTTAAAAAGACATTGTTAACGCCTTACAATATGCGTTTAATGTACTAAATTTTGTTTTTAGGGTTCCGTTTTTTATTGGTGAGAGTAAAACGTGTTTTTCACATTATTTCGATTACTTCGAATACTATAAATCCATGAACCTGAAATTTGGGATGCGTATAAAACCAACCTATCCACACAAGATGAGGGGTTGAAATCTAAATAAAATGGCTTTGGTTTGTTTTTCAGTACTACTACTGCGCCTTATTTCTAAAAAATATATTTTGGAATTTTATACCCCAACGTTTTTTGTGATATTTCAAATAATGGCGTTTTCTGTATGTTTTCCTCCCTTGATTAGCTGCGAGCCTAAGTAATCGAAAATCTTGAAAAGTACTATGAATGATAGAAAAACTAGTAAGTTATAAATGGAAAATATAGTGAAGTACCGAAATACTAATAATTATATTTATTAAGCGGGTGGAAATGAGAAGGGCTAAAAATACCATCTTAAAGCCGGTCAATTGGAGTTTCATTTGAAAGAGCAGCAGCAAAATTAAGAAACATTACAATTTTTTTAGTATTTTGCGATGCACCGTTTTTGCATTATTGTTAAAAAGTGCAACAAGAAGTTGGTCCCCCTCCTACGTTTCTTCGTTGATTGGCAGAAAAATTTGAAAAAATTTATAGAGATAGGAAATTTGATAAACCTTTAACAAAAAACATAGCGAAGCCTCAAATGATTTTATTTCTTTGTGTATAGGGGATGGAAGTGGGGAAGAGAGAAACAAAGGTTTTTTACTCTTATGGTTTCATTTGAAACAGCACCAAAATTAAGAAACATTACAATTTTTTTTAGACTTTTTCGATGCACAGTTTTTGAGTTATTGTCAAAAAAGAGCAACAAAAATTTGGTCCCCCCTTACGTTTCTTCGTTAACGCCGCAGGAGGGATCGATTATGATCAATGTTGCTCTACGGGTCTGACTACCCTGCGTACTCCAGTCCCTGCCATTGACATATGAGTTAGCGTGAGATATCACATACCACTGGCAATGGCAGGAGATGTCATTAGCCAAGATGATATCTTAGGGTGCTGGCGGATGAACTTTAATTAGTCAACGGCAGCACTTCTAGTCTTAGCTGGGCAGCGTTCCGTAGCGGTACCGCTCATTAGCTCTTCCGAGGAATCGAACCAACACGTAGTTATGTGTAGGCTTTGTGCCTCGATTGAGGTGGTGGGCGGTGCGTCTGGGGTGCGCTGCATCAGCTGGATTATTGGCATTTAGTTTTGTTTTGTTTTCTGCAAATTTCTCACAATTTGTTTTTCACTTATTATTTTGTTATTATTTCTTCATCTTATCATGAAATATTGGCATATGTCATATTTTGTAGTATGATAGGATTTTTTACTTAGTTATGCATTTTAAAATAAAACACAAAAAAATAAAATAAACATTTTGATATATATATGGCAGTACAACCGAAAAAAAATAAGTCTGCAAGTGGTAAAGCAAATTTGCGCAATCCACCCGCCCATAAAGCGGCATGTCCACGGAATTTGCAGGGACAAAACATATATGAATCAATAAAAAATTTTAAAATACATGTTCAAAACATCTGCGGATTGAACGCTAACCATGACCACGTGCAACATCATCTTGAGCACGACAAACCGAACATTCTATTCCTTACAGAAACACAAGTTTCTGAAAATTTTCTCTTTATAGAATCGCTTAATTCCAAATATAGGCTCGAATCAGCTTTCAAACTCCATCAGGGCGTATGCGCATTCATTCATGAGAGTGTTGCGTACACGCGCTTTCCAAATTTTGAACTACACGGTGACGGCTTCAATACAATGGTTTTAAAGATTTGTCTTCCAGAAATGACTTTTTTTACAATAGCTTTATACCGGTCCCCCAACAAACGTAACCCAAACTTTTTTAATATACTGACAAAAATTATGGACGAGATTAGAGCAAAGTCCCCTAATTGTGAAGTTATCGTTACCGGTGACTTCAACGTCCACAACAAATCATGGTTGGAATTCTCCAAATCGACCGACGATGTTGACAATAGTGGAAAACTGGCAGAAATTTTTGCCGCGTCTCAGGGCCTATTCCAAATTGTTAAAAGCCCGACTTTCACTCCCCGTAATGGCGGTGATAATAGTTTTCTACTAGATCTCTATCTTACCACAATGCCAGATATTACGAGTGTCGATGTTGCGAAAGGTAGTATTGGAAATTCTGATCATTATTTAATCTCATCAGTTATCAAAACTGATTTACTTAAAACTACAGCTCCCAAACCCCGTAAAATATTTCACTACTCAAAAATGGATAAGAGTGGTCTTCAAAATTTTTTCCATGGTTTCCCTTTCGACCGTCATTGTTTTTACACTGACAATGTAAATGTTTCTGCTCAAAACTTTACAGAAACCATCCAATTTGCTATCAATAAATTTGTCCCTTTCTCCATAGTAAAACCCAAACAAAAATACTTGTATTCGAAAGCTGCCAAAACGGCACTTAGAAACAAACGTAGATCATTTAATATTTGGATTCATAACAAAACTCCCACTAATCGATCCCAATATCTAAAGGCCAACAAAATATCTAATCAGATTATCTCAAACGAAAAGTCCGAAATTGACAGAGCGAAAGCCTCAAAACTTACGTCTATGTCTGTTTCTGACAAGAGTTTCTACAGTGCCATTAATTCTTTAAATTCTGGTACAAAATTTTCTATTCCCCCTATTATTGATGGTGATTTAATCGTCAATGATCCCACAAGAAAAGCTAACTTGTTCGCTGAACGCTTTGCTCTGAACTCCACTGTTTTGGAAACTCCTAAAGAAATACCCCAAATCCAGTCTTCAGGAGCTAATATGAATGAACTTCACTTCAAACCCAAAATAGTCGCTAAACTTTTAAAGGGGTTAAACATCAACAAAGCATCAGGAATGGACAACATTCCACCCATTATTTTAAAAACCTTTTCCAAAGAACTTGCACCAACTTTAACTAAAATATTCTACCAATCCTACAAATCTGGTATATTTCCCTCGTGCTGGAAGTTGGCAAATGTCCAGCCCGTCCCCAAAAAGGGACCAAAATCTGATATCTCAAATTATAGGCCAATAGCTTTACTATCGGTCCTATCCAAAGTCTATGAGCATTATATTAATACACATATTTCAAAATTTCTGGAAGAAAATCATTTAATATCCGACAGCCAATACGGTTTTCGAAACAAAAGATCAACTGCCGATCTATTAAACTATGTAGCGCATTGTTGGAACAGCATACTTGATAAAGGTGGTGAAACATACGTTATCGCTTTAGACATCTCCAAGGCATTCAATCGAGTCTGGCATGCCAACTTAATCAACAAGCTCGTTGCGTACGGTTTTCATCCCAATGTTGTGAAGCTGATTCAAAATTTTCTATCCGACCGATACATTTCGGTAACCTTAGACGGATATTCTTCTGAGTCTAAACTAATTAACGCTGGTGTACCCCAAGGCTCAGTATTGTCCCCAACCCTATTTTTGATTTATATCAACGAATTGTTGAAAATCACCAGCAACCCAATAAATAGTTTTGCAGATGATAGTACTCTGCACAAGTCGTTCGAGCCCCTTCCTTCAAAAGGTAAAATGCACGAACGAATTAATCCTGCCCGGAGAGACGCTGCCATAAACGTGAACAAAGACCTGAATAAAGTCGCCGACTGGGGTGACCAAAACCTTGTCAATTTCAACTCCACCAAAACACAGCTGTTGATTGTTTCCAGATTAAAGACCGAGTTCCCCAAAGATATTTTATTTAGTATGTGTGATGAACCAATAGGTGAATGTAAAAACATTCGTTTATTGGGTGTCACAGTTTCAAATGACCTACTCTGGAACGATCATGTAATGGCGATGGCAAAAAGCGCGTCTAAAAAACTCGGCCTCCTAAATAGATGCAAAAAATTTTTCACTCCATACCAATTGCTCCATGTTTATAAGTCCTATATTCGTCCCTGTATGGAGTACTGCTGTCAAGTTTGGGGTGCTGCCTCTGTTTCCATCTTGGCCCTCTTGGACTCTGTTCAAAAGCGAGCTATACGAATTGTAGGTGATCGAACTTTGACATCAAAACTTGATTCCCTACAACATCGTCGCACTGTTGCTGACCTCGTTGTTTTTTACAAATATCATCATCAGCAGTGCTCAGATGAAATCAGCGGCATCATGCCACAAACTTATTCTTACCCCCGTTCCACTCGGCAATCGGCTGCCGCAACCAGTGAAACGGTAAAGATCCCGCGCTGTCATACTGGCAGATCGCAGAGAGACTTCTTTGTCCGAACTGCGTACAAATGGAATAGTTTGCCGGAACACTTAGTCTCAGGTGGCTTCAACCCACAGATGTTTAAAAAAAGCGTTAATCTACACCTCAGAACGCCAGTTGTTGTGGGACCCAGGTCTAGACCTAGGTCTTAAAAGGTATTTATGTGTTGTTGTGACACATATTCTAAACCCTATTACACAACACATTTTATTAAAAAAAAAAAAAAATTGACAGAAAATTTTGACGTTTCTTCGTTAATTGACAGAAAATTTTGAAAAAATTCATGACCCAGGTAAAATGTTTGGATCTCCTTGTAATTTCATTAACAGTCCACTATATGAAATAATAGCAGAAAAACGACTGGATGCTGCATGTTATATATATTTCCAAACATTACATACTCCAAAACCATCCCTCCCATCCAACCAGCCCAACACACTCCTTTTTTCAAAACTCCTCGTTTACTTCAATGTGAAGAACTTTTGAAGAATTACTTTCATTAAACATAACTTTAAACATCCCATTCACAATCCATTTATATACTTTCCTTAGCCGCCATCAATTAAAAATGTTTTTTCCAAACAACCGGTAGGATAATATTGAAGGATCAACAAACAAAAAACTACCAAGCTCTAGTAGACCAATAATTGCTTAATTTATTTAATTTAGTAACAAATGCATTGAGGTTATTATTGACCGCCTCATCAGTGTAAACATATAGACATAAAGAATGTTATTTAAAACAATTCAACAGTGATTGAATTTGTGTTTTTTGTCTGCTTTTGAAAAATTGTCATCAGCAAAAATCTAATCACACAAAATAATTTAATAAAAGGCTACAAAAAAATTAAAATAACTTTTACAAAATAAATTAATTTTATACACTTGATTTGAACAAAACAGTATACATTAAAATACTTGTGGTGCCACATTACTGATACATATGTACATTACTGATAACCAACCATTTTAATTAAATATAATTTACATAATATTACGATCGAACATTTTATTTCGTATAAATAGACATCTCTTGTTTATTTTTTCTTATTATCTTTTTTATCGTATACAAATTAAAAGCTTCCTCGCATCATCTCAATATAAAATGCAAGTCACCCACTTCCATGTATCAGCTCAACAAACAATTGTATTCAAACGATAATATATGCTCTTCTCCTCTACAACTGCAGCCAACCATTTTACTTTTTTATAAATTTAAACAATCGGATTATAGCCACACTTCACATAATTTTTTTTTTAATAAATGTGCAGATAGCATGCGTTATTAATTATTATTGAGTGACTCAACAGAGCAAAAGAGATGTAAAACATTGGTTGTACATATAAATATTGTAGTACATATAAATATGTTATGTTTTTGAAATAAATTATTTTAATTTAACGGCCGGAACCAAAATAAATTAGCAAACATTAAAGAATATATTTATATATGAATGTTATTGTTATAGAGTAAATTCGAACAAGGCCGTCATTACACTGTTTATAATTTGAGTTTGGGTAAAAGACTAAAGATTTAAAAAACAAAACCAAAAAATATATATACTTTTGGGTTTCGCCTTGAAAATTAAATTTTCGAAAAATTAAAACTAAAAGAAATCGTTCAAAAAAGTTAATTTCTTTTGTTAGCGCAATATTTTTATAAAGCCTTCATTAGTACTTTTAAAAAATTTATTATAATCGGTTAACCCATTCGAGAACATTTTTAAGGGTTTCTTGTCTCTAAAATACCTAACCACAAATAGGAAGAAATAAAAAGTACATATTAGTTTTTTATTATACTAACGATTAGTGAAGTTTCGAGAAAACCGGATACGGTCGGATTCAAATGCTTTATTTTATCGGTGTTTTGATTCGGTTTTCTATTTATAATACATTTGTGCTAGTAACAATTGTAATAATATGTATATTAAAAACTGATGATGGCCAAATATTAAGAACTGATGATTACTTTGTTAACATTGAAAATCAATAACATGATGAATAGGTAGAAAATGATTTGATTTTAGCAACCAAACAGTGGCGGATTTCTAAATAGGCTAGCTAGGCTGTAGCCTACGGCGGCAAATTTTCGTAGGCGGCAAACTTTGTGCGGAAAATTTTTAAAATATACAAATTTTTCAAAACCGAAATATTTTTGCGGCGGCGAGAGGCGTCCGCCACTATAAACAGAGTATCCAGCGTAAATCAATGAAATTCGCAAAATTTCTTATCTCTATACTAGCGACGGTGTGCTTTACAGTTTGTTCATTAAATAAACAAACACTACTTACTACGTGTGCAATTTCAAAAGTTCAGTGTGACATTATTTATAAATATAATATTGTTACGTTTTTCTTAAGTTTGCGGCATTTATACCATGTGCAGCCCATTCTCTTAATTTAGTTGGAACTGCGGCGGCTAGTTGCTGTAATGAATCCACCAACTATTTTTCATTTTTGCAACTTATAACTTTTTTGGCATTAATGATGTGTTGGGAAAAACTGCAAAACAGCAATGCACTCATAACACCGAAGAGGATCTCGACTACGAGATGGTCACGCAGAGATGATGCCTGTTAAAGTTTATTAATGTCTTGGAAAGAAATTCATGATATTCTAAAATCAATCTCAAACGACAGTTCTGAGAAAACGGTTACAAAGGCAGAAGCAGCAGGGTTGCGAGAAATTGATAAAATCATGAATGTCTTTTGGGGTAATATTTTAAATAGTATTAACGTAGTGAGTAAAAAACTACAGAAGGAAGATGCAGATATTGGATTGGTTATCGATTTATACAAATCTTTAATTTCAATTATTTCATCTTCCCGCGAGAAATTTACAACGTGAAGAAGAGGCCAAGGCGCTGGTTTTGATGAAACCAACGATTATGCAAACCTGTTTGGTACTCAGGATAGTTGTAAAATAAACGTATTTTTTACAATTGTCAATCGATTAATCTCAGAAATAAAATATTGTGACAATGTTGCACAGGCTGACTTCACCATAGTGTTCTGGATATATAATGAGCTAATATCCATCAAATACTTTAATTAAAAGCTTACCAATATTATGGACTTCGTAGTTCTAATAATAAAAATATGGGATACTACCCCAACAAACATAAATTCTGTTGTACGAGAAAAAGTAAAAAATAAATTTTATCGGAAGTGACAAACCGGAAGTTAGGATGCAGAACTGTTGTAAACCGTACTAAATGTGCATGTACCAAATTTCATCCAATTCGATTATCAGCTACAGAAGTTATTGAGCCTCCAAAATAACAGGTGCTTGGAGGACCCCCCACCACTTTGTTTACGTTCACTATCGCAAAAAAAACTAATCAGCTCCTTGCCATACATATTTGCATCTTTTTGCAAAGTGTAATCAAAATTACTTAACGAACGAATGTTGAATGCTTCCAACAAACATTGAAACAATAAACAGGTGTTCGGGAGGACCCCACCACTTATCCCAATATTGTCCAAAAGCTAATCAGTTTTTTGTCATTAAAGTCTTCATCTTTTTTCAAAGTGTCATTAAAATTGATTAATGAATGAAATCTGTATGCTCCCAACAAACTTTAAAAACTAAGTGTGAAAAGTCAGCAGTTGTATGGTAGACCCCCCGCCACTTTGATCAATGTGTCCCAAAAGATGATAATTATCTTCTTGCACTAATTGAAACCTTTTCCATAAGTTTTATCATAATCACTTCATTATTGTAGGCTGTAGTGTGCATAAAGACACTGAAAAAACTGCTAACAATTTAAAAAAAAAATTTTTACCGGAAGTAAAAAACCGGAAGTTGGGATGCAGAACTGCTGTAAATCATACTAAATGCTCATGTACCAAGTTTCATCCAATTTGATTTTCAGGTACAGATGTTATTGGCTTTAAAAAAAACAGGTGTATGGGATTGTTTGTTCATTGTCCACTTTGTTCACTATCGCTCAAAAACTAATCAGTTCTTTGCCATACATGTTTGCATCTTTTTCCAAAGTGTCTTCAAAATTGGTTCGCGAACGAATGCTGTGTGCTCCCAACAAACATTGAAAAAATGATGACACAGTAAACTGGTGCTCGGGAGGCCCCATACCACTTATCCTAATATTGTCCAACAACAAATCAGTTCCTTGTCATTTAAGTCTACATCTTTTTCCAAAGTGTCAGTAGAATTGATTGATGAATGAAGTCTATATGCTCCCAACAAACTTTAAAAACAAAGTGTGAAGAGTCAGCAGTTGTATGGTAGACCCCCGCCACTTTGATCAATGTGTCCCAAAAGATGATAATTATTTTCTCACACTAATTGAACCCTTTCCCATAAGTTTCATCATAATCACTTCATTATTGCACACACACACTACTACAGCCGTGCATAAAGACACTGAAAAAACTTCAAAAAAGTACAAAAAAATTTTGTTTACCGGAAGTGAAAAACCGGAAGTTGGGATGCAGAACTATTGTGAACCCTACTACATACGCATGTACCAAGTTTCATCCAATTCGCTTATCAGGTACAGATGTTATAGAACTTTCAAAAAAACAGGTGCGCCATGGACCCCACACCATTTTGTTCACTATCTGTCCACCTGTTGTATGGTGGACCCGCAAAGTCTTTATTCAATGTACTCCAAAAGCTGATTAAATCTTTCTCATGTTATTTAAAAGCTTTTACCAACGTTTCATGAAAATCGATCGGTAATTGTAGGCTACAGTAGGGATAAACACCTGAAAAAAAAAATTTTTAACCGGAAGTGATAAGCCGGAAGTTGGAATGTAGAAATATTGGAAACAGTACTAAAACCTTATATACTAAGATTCAATAAGATCATAGTCAGAAGTTATTCAAGATTTAAACTCAGAGGTGTTCGGGAGACCCCCCGCCATTTTGTCCAAATTGAAATGAATCCAGATCTTCCATTTTCAAGTGAACCTGTATCATTTGCCAAAGTTTCATCAAGATCCTACGCGAAAAACTCAACCTAGATAGAGGATGGTCCAAAACAAAAGAAAAAAGAAAATTTGGGGTATGTATAAGATTTTTTTTTTTCACGATAGATTGCATTACTTCACACAATTTAAAATTGTGGTGAAGTAACAATCAAAAATGTGCGTACACCAGAGTTTTCGAAATTTTCTATGTCTTTTTTAAATTTTGCGAACTTTCTGATCGGGAAATGAAAAATAAAGCATTTAAATTATATGAAGTTTAATCACAAGATGTTTCAGATGATCTTGTTGAAGAGAGTTTGCACATCAAAGAATATTTGGCATTCGATGATAAAAAACATATAAATATCAACAATATGTGCAATTGGATTAGGGATCAAAATCTGCTTGATATTTTTCCTAATATTTATATTATTTTAAGAATATACAAATCAATGGCTGTCAGCAATTGTTCGAACGTTCGTTCTCATGTTTAAAACGAATTGAAACATATTTACGTTCAACGATGTCCGATAGCAGATTAAGCAATTTAGCAGTTTTATCAATTGAATCTGATATTGCAAATTCGATTTCATTTGATGTAAGCCAAAGAAAAATGATTATTTATTTAGTCGAATATTTATAGTCCCTGGGCCTTCACCTACTTAATTTGATGATTACCACATATTTTATACTTCGTAAGGCGCTTATCTTTGACGAGTCCTACAACTTTTTTATTTACCATTTTCCTTGATTCGGCCGCTTTTTCCCTCCGTAAACTTCGAAACATGGCGATTTCCCGGGGTCTTGTATATTTATTACCATAATTTTGTTATTTATTAAAGGGCTTGGAAATTTGTTTTAGAAAGCTAGGGTAAATTTGTCCGACAAAAATTGTCTGGTTTTGTCGAGTCCGACAACTCAAACTCGCCAAAATACCAGGGTATTGAAAATCAATTACCACAAAACTAATTTTCACAGGATTGTTTAACAAAAATTAATGAAATTGAAGGGTCATATTGTCCGACAAATTTTCGGCCGCGTTTTTTCAGTCCGACGGCTGGAAGTCGGAATCCTGGCGGGGTAGTGTTTATTGATTACCACATTTTTTTTATAGTTTTAATTAATATTATTTTACTCTGATACAATTGTCCAAAAATGTCATAATTTCAAAGACGATAGCGTACGCTCAATATCATCATCCACGATGTATCAACATTAGTCATTAATTTTAAATATTTGTTATTAAATATTATATATTGATAAAAATTATAAATAATAATAAAAAAACTTTTAAATAATTTCGTAATCTTCTATCTATATAAATAAAAATGTAAATGTTCGTTTGTTCAAAATAGGTAATCTCCGAAAGTACTTGATCGAATCTTTTGAAATTTGGACACAACGTTGCATTCAAATACAGGAAGGTTGTTACATAGTTTTTTTTTTTTTTTTTTTTTTTTTTAATTTTTTTTTTTTTTTGTTATACATATGTATATGTTTTTATAACGTAGGCTGTCAACAATTACAAGTGTCTCACTTGCTTTATTCTCAAATCACTCAACTTTATGGTAGATTTTAACTTCATGCTCAATTTAATCGATTAGTTTCGTATAGTGATAGGCCCAAAGATTATTTTATCTAATTTGTAAACCAATAAGGTTGCAACGTGTTCTCCTTTCGGTAGGACTGTCCTCGGCAGGAGTAAAAATGTCCGCAGTTCTCATATGCTATAAAAAATATTCTCCTTGAAGCAATCTGTAATACAATATTAGGAACAAATTAGATCTTTTTGCTACATATTTCTCCCAATAAACATATGGATCAGGAAAATAAAAAATCGTGATTGCACCTTTACTTATATCAAAGTAACTGATAATTAAAATTTGTGTCGCAAGGTTGGTAACAATATCAATTAATTTACATTGCTCTATAATATATGTGAAAATCTTTACTTTTACTATATCGCACGATCAGGTGGTGAACCATTGTTCAAGCAATTTTGGATTCAATCCACCGTTAAACATCTGTTTTTTTTAAATAACTTCTGTTACTAATTATCTGTTCATAGTATTATATATGAAATAGCTGATCAGCATATTATTTGTGATTGTTATAAATTAAAGCATTTGGCTACAGAAAACTTACCATTTTGAAGGAAATTTAAATATATAAAACAGTACTGTGTATGAATAACTAACTAACAACTTGCGCTTATTGATTTTTATGAAAGTGCCAATGAATCAGATGGTAAGTTTAGCTGTATTTCTGAGTGCTTAAAAACATTAAATTTAAGTGATTCGAGTGTAGCAATACCAATGAATGCCGATAACATCAATACGAATTTGCATGCTATCATCCATCATAAATAAATAAAAGGATTACAGAAGTAATTGTCGTATGTGCAATCAAATATTCCAAAGCTAACGTTTGAACAAAAAACAATTTACGATCAACTAATGCAAAATGTTGATAAAGGAACTGGCAAAACGTTTCTAATCAGACTGATTTTAGCAGCAATTCGATCGCAAAATAGCATAGCTTTAGCTCTTGCGCCGTCCAGTATAGCTGCGAAATTGCTACCAGGTGGAAGAACTGCTCATTCCGCTTTGAAATTGCCATCAAACATGCAATTCATTGAAACGCCCACATGCAACATTTCCAAAGGATCGGGAATGGGAAAAGAATTGCAGAAATGTAAACTAATCATTTGGGATGAATGCACAATGGCGCACAAAAAATCACTTGAAGCGCTTGATCGATTATTGCAAGATTTGCGTAGAAATACCAGACCATTTGGGAATGCATTTATATTGCTTGCAGAAGATTTCAAACAAACATTACCTGTAGTTCCCCGATCAACACCAGCGGATGAAATAAATGCTTGCCTGAAATATTCTACTTTGTGGCGACACGTAAAAAGGTTAAAATTAACTACAAACATGCGCGTTCTCCTCCAAAAAGATAAATCAGCTGAGATATTCTCATATCAATTGCTGAGAATTGGTGACGGAAAGGTGCCGGTTGATTTGATAAAAGGACGAATTTTGCTGCCTCATAACTTCTGCAATTTAGTGTCGTCAAAAGAGGAAATAATTGAAAATTTATTTCCTGATATTCAAATTAATCATAAGAATCACGATTGGCTGAGTGAACGAATCATTCTTGCAGCCAAAAACAAAGACGTCAATGAACTTAACAGTTTAATTCTGTATATTCAAAGCGAGGAAGTCACATATAAGTCCGTAGACACTGTCATGGAGGCAGATGAAGCAGTTAACTATCCAACAGAATTTTTGAATTCACTTGATCTACCAGGGATGCCACCACATGTGCCTGCAATTAAAAATTGGTGTGCCAATCATCATGTTGCGTAATATCAATCAGCCAAAACTTTGCAATGGCACGCGACTCACAGTAAAAAAATTATTGAGCAACGTAGTAGAAGCAACAATCTTGAATGGAGCTTTCAAAAGCAAAGATGTCCTCATTCCTCGCATACCCATGATACCAACAGATATGCCATTTCAATTTAAAAGATTGCAATTCCCAATTTGATTGGCATTTGCAATCACCATAAACAAAGCTCAGGGCCAAACATTGGAAGTATGTGGTTTAGATCAAGATAACGATTGTTTCTCACATGGACAATTATATGTTGCGTATTATATGTTTTAGAGTTGGCAAACCAGGCAATCTCTATAACCATACAGTCAATGGATCAACAAAAAACAGTGTATGCCCTTAAGTATTATGAAATAAAACATATTAGATAGGTGAGTGTTTTGTTTTCTTAATTTCTTATACCCATCCAGACTTAAGCCGCAATTAGACTATTGCAGAACTCTGCAATATTTCTGCAATGGAAGTGTGTAAAATATTCATTGCAGAAAAAATTGGCAATGAACTCATTGCAAAACATTGCAATGACTCACAGCAATGTATTGCTGTGAGTTCATTGCCAAACTTTTCTGCAATGAATATTTTACACACTACTATTCCACGACTATTGCAGAAATATTGCAGAGTTCTGCAATAGTCTAATTGCGGCTTAAGCCACTGCAACGCGTGGCCGGGTCCAGCTAGTAATTTAATGAAATCATTATAATAATCAAACTGTAGTCGTTCCAATGAAGATCAAACTTACTCAAATTTGCTTTGATCTACTCTACCTCGAACAAGTTGTGTAGTTGAAAAGCAGTTTTTCTTCGATTTTATTTAGATCGGTTATAAACTTGTTTTGGTATTTGTAATAATAAAATGGACCAGACAGATCTAAATATCAGCCCAAAATAAAAAATTTTGATAATAATAAAATTGTGTGGCTATATTTGAAAAATTTTCAAAAAAAAAATTTTTTTATTGTTTCTTTAAAAAATCTTACGTTATAAATGTATACATTAAATTTGTTCATGAATATTATCAACTTTAACAAAGAAACAAAAATAATCGTTCTCCTGAAACATTTGTCTCATTTTCTTGTCGGACTGGCCGAACGCGACTATATTTTTGTCGCACAACTCGATTTTTTATAATAACAAATGGTTTTTTATCGTATTTCATTTTTGTCCGACGTGTGGTAATCAATAAACACTACCCAGCGAGTATTCCGACTTCCAGTCGTTGGACTGAAAAAATGCGGCCGAAAATTTGTCGGACAATATGACCCTTCAATTTCACTAATTTTTGTTAAACAATCATGTGAAAACTAGTTTTGTGGTGATTGATTTTCAATACCCTGGTATTTTGGCGAGTTTGAGTTGTCGGACTCGACAAAACCAGACAATTTTTTGTCGGACAAATTTACCCTCGATTTCTAAAACAAATTTCCACCCCTTTAATAAATAACAAAATTATGGTAATAAATATACAAGAAACCGGCGAATTTGCCATGTTTCGGAGTTTACGGAGGGAAAAAGCCGTCGAATCAAGGAAAACGGCAGATAAAAAAGTTGTAGGACTCGTCAAAGACAAGCGCCTTACGAAGTATAAAATATGTGGTAATTGCATCAAATTAAGTAGGTGAATGCACAGGGACTATTATATGTTATATTATTTAAAATATGTTATATTATTTAAGTTTTATATCTTGTTGAAATGAAGTTTTTATAGCATTTTATTTGACTTTAATAAACGTTTGTATTATTTTAGTCTTATGGGCCCTACACGGATGATTAAAAAAGCAGTAAAGCAGTTTTGACAGTAAACTAATTTGCGCCGCCATCTGAAAGTTTGCTTATGAACCATCCACATTTAACATTTAATTCGCATTTAAAAAATATCAAGGTCTTTAATCGAGATAAGAACTATGCTATCTCTCAAGTTGGACCATTATATACACACTGTACAAAATTTTATCAAGATTGGTTACGTTTTTGCGGAGTTCATCGCGGACAAACATCGTGACACGGGGTTTTTATGTATATTAGGCGGCAATATAAATTAGCCTACAGGCGGCAAATTTGTAAATCCGCCACTGCAACCAAACCAACAAGATAAGTAAAATTACTTGCACAAACAATCGCAAATCCAACTGTACAGATTTACAACTTCTTTTTTTGGTTATTGCTGTTATATATTTGAACAAATTTGTTTAACCTGCCAAGCTATATCCAACCACCATTTCGACCTATATTATAACTTTTTTCATTCTTTTGGCAATAACAACACAGAAACCAAGCATATTTCTTTATTTAACATAGTAATTCGAGAATTTTTTTTTCAACGTTGATTGTCGTAAAAAAAGAAAAATGTTTCCAATCTAAACAAAGGAAAAAAGTAATTTCTCCATATTCTCAATATTTAGCTTCTATTTGTATTTTATATTGGGTTTCATTGTTGTTTCTCGAAAATTTGTTGAACAGTTGAAGGTTATAGATTTTGGTCTAATAATTAACATTAGAACTTTTGTTTTAACATGTTGTTTCTGAAAGCCGGTCGTTCTATATAGTGTAAACCGTTTGGATTTTTGTTTCGAAGAATTTCATTTCAATAATAATTAGAGAAGTGAAATTTTACGAGACTCTAGGTTCTGATAAATCAGTATTAATAACTTATGCTTATATATAGTGATAAGACCTACCATTATACTAAACTAATCGACACTAGTATAAGAGCCGACATTACTTTGAGTTAATAAACTTAGAGAAGAAACTATATCACTGTCAGTACGAGGGGTGAAATTGGGCTTTTATCAATTTTAGACTGGTCTAGTGAGGTGAAAAATATTTCTGCCAATCTACCATTATTGTTGGTTACTTAGGAAAATTGTATACTCAGTTTGTTGTGAAGGTGTATGTCACCGATAACGAATGTGGCGATCAGTTTTAATGATTTGTAAGATTTTTGCTAATTTTGTACCAAGGGACGTACACATACTACTGGCAATGGAATTGAGTTATCACTAACAGAATATTCTAGTAGCGTTTGCGGATAAACTTATTACAGTCATTGGTAGCATTTGTAATTTTAGTTAAGATTAGTGTTTGTTAATGTCGCGCTGTTGCTTGCTAAAAAATTGTTAAATCTACGTTAATCTATATGTTTACTTCTTCATTTAAAACAGGAGTGTGTCACATTAGTGAGGAATGTGTAACTAGCTGGATTATTGACAACCACATTTTAATATTGTTTTTGAAAATTAAAAAAAAAATTGTTATTGACACTTACTTCTGTTATTTAATTTGTTACATCATGTTACATACTCATCATGAAAGCAACGTTGCAACGCAAAATAATGCGTAGACGAAAAATAATGTGTCACAACGCATGGTAATTGAAATGCATTGTATTAGATATATTGCTTTGCGTTGCAATTTTAACAACGCAACGCTGATGTATCGTGTGATTAACATAATTTTTATCTCTACCCACGGATCTTACCAACGGTAGTTGGTTTTTGGTGTTCTAACGTGACAACAGAAGGCAATGCGCAATACCAGTTGTTTCACTTATCTACAGATACTGTATTGAGCACTGATCCTGATAGTGCAATCAATATCAGAAACACTAGAGGAACTGCGTGTCTTACGAGGTTTAGTTCCGACTAGCTTCTATCCAGCCCAGCAAAAATGCAGAATTGCACGCAAGCAACATTATAAGTCAATAAGTCTGACGACCCCTAAAGAGGAAGGAACCAAGGCCGTTACACACAATACTTTAATATGTAATCATTACATGTTAAACCAAAAATTAAAATATTTCACTCACCTTATTAGTTCATGTTTGATTACACTCTTTGCCCTCTTCCTCCCTAGCCAATCATAATGAGTAACATATAGTACATAAAATAACATTAGTTGCGCCAAGACACACGCGATTGACGCACCAAAACAATAATTAAGTATTATGAAGTTGCGCCAATATAAAGGCGATAGTTGAACATAATTTCAACCAAAAATCAGTACAATGCAATAGTTGTGCCAAAGTACAAGCAATAGTTGATCATAAGTATTTATTCAATATAAAATAATAGTTGCGCCAGTAAACTGGCGATAGTTGAACATAAGGTATACACTAAAATTCAATAAAATGCAATAACTGCACCTATGTACTGTCGATAGTTGGTCATAAGTAATTATTCAATATAAGATATTAGTTGCGGTAGTGTACAGTCGATAGTTGAATCTTTTTTCCCATATTAAGTTAAATATAACCAATTTCCGTTCCCTTCAAACTGTTATTTTTTTTTTAAATATTAAAACTGGTTATTTATGCAACAAATTTTATTTTGCTAATGTGCCTCAAAAACTTCATTCTTTTTCAATTACTTTAATTTTACTATTCATTAACTCCAAAATTGTTTCAATTCAATTAATAATATGTTATTATGTTCAATGTTTCAATTAATTTTAGGCAATAAATTTTTTCAATTATTTAATTGAATCAAGAAATTTAAAATGATTTCAACACTATTAGGAAGCAAATTTATTTAAAAAAAAAAACTTTACTTCAACCTTGAAGGTTTGATTTTCATCAACTGACAGACTAACATATTTTTTCATCAGTGTAAATGTCAAGAAAAACTACAAAAAAAAGCGCGAGGAAAGAAATGAAAAAGAAACAACCAATTAGTTGTGTATCATGGAGTGACAAATCGATAAAAAATCATATCGACAATACCGAATCGGTATATGCGGGTGGAGTTATTTAAGATCAAAGATTCAGATAATACATTTGCAAACATGATTTCTGTTTTGCCTGTCTTGATCGTATTATATTCATCAAGTTCTCTATAATGCGGTATTTGTCGTTGTTGTTAAATATACATGCAAAGGCTTTCATCTTTATTTTTATTTTAATTATTTCTATAATATTCTATCTTCCTTTTCACTATTGATAAAAAATAATATGGATATCGATCGCCAAGTTAAAGTTTTGACTTTTGTTTGAACTTTTTTTCTTTAAAAATATAAAGAAGAATAATCTATGACAATAGTTGAACATCAATTGATTTATTTAAAGTATATTGCTCATTATATTTCTGGAGCTGGAATGAAATCAGAATTGCAGAATCCCTTTCAAATTCGAAATCATTTGTGTGTTTCCGCATTAAAAAAGGTTTGTGATTTAACTTAAAATCGTATTGTTACTCAAAATTTTACGTCTTACTTTAAATATTTAGGCTTAGTTTTGTTTGACTAATACTTGTGTTAGACCGGTTAAGCGATCATAGAGAGACGACGAACAATTTTTTTTTTAAATATGTGTAGTAGGAATTACAATATGTGTCACAAAAACACATAAAAACCTTTAAGACCAAAGTCCAAACACAACATGCATTCTCGGAAGTTGATGGACGCAAATATTTTTTTCTGTTTTTTTATAGAACGGATAACTAAACAAAAATCCTATCACATATAAAATAGGACATAGGCCAATATTTCATGGAAGGATAGAGAAAATAAAACTAAAATAAAAGGTAAACAGCAAATTTTTATTAACCATTTACAGGGACATAACTAAAATTTGGTTACCAACAATCCAGCTAGTGGCATATTCCTTGATCATGTGACGCACTTCGTTCGTCAATGATTAAAGCCCATACAATGTCATATGAAGTATAAGCAATAATGTGGAATCATCAAAGAATACTTCATAGCTAAGACTGGGAGTACTGCCGTTTGTAACGAAGGCTATTAATCAATCGTCGTAATTGGGACTCGCCCTTCTTTTCCACACGCATTGGGTTTACATTGACGAAAACTTCTGCAGTTATTGTCGTTATTTTTAACATGGTTTCTTGCTCGTAATTGTCTATCGCAATAATTTCTGTTTGAAGTAGACATGAAACCGTTGTTCAATATCATTAATTCGTAATCACGCTGTTTCCAAATATGATTTCTTACCCTCAATTCATAATCAATGTTTTATTTTTAAATTTTTTTCCAATTCTTATTACAAAATAGTTGTCCATACTCCTTAGTGGGTACAATAATTGACGTGAATAAAAATTTCCCAAGAAACTTCGTCTTCTTAGTTTTTGATTCATTTTTGTGGAATGTTTGGTTTTGACATTGATGAAACGCGTGAAAAAAGTTTTAATGCTTAAAATATGCTTGTAAAGAAAATTGATTTCGATTCTGTGATATTTTTTTTCTGTGATAGTTATTCCTGTGATATTACTAGTAAATTTTTCGTGTCTGTGATATCTAGCAAAATTTTTTTAGAATAACAAATTATTAACGCTAGAGATCCGAGGTGATTAGTTTTGCTGTTTTTGATGTTTTCATCGACCTTGACAGGTCAAAATAAATTAAATTAAAATTCAGGTAATTTCCTATGGAAAATTCAATTTAATACAATACTAGTTCTGCATGTAGTGTAAAACAATAAAACTTTATTGATACATTTCAAAGAACAAACAAGTTATAATAAATCTCAGAACATGATAAATAATAATGAACCGGGAGTGCAGATCTTAACATTTTTCGTAGCTGGTAGCTTTATTTTTTTTTGACTAAGTAGTCTAATTACAGTTGGACACATTCAAATTAGTGGTGCAATAAAAATAACTGTTTGTGAAGTGGTAGATACCAAAATTTTTTTGTGTATATCAACGATTTAAATCCCAAAATTTTATGGTTGAATTAGCGGGGCTAATTGATTTTTTTTTGATTACCGAAATCAGAACAATAAATGAACTAACTGGTTTATGTATTAAACATGTATAAAATTATACTGCCCGATTCATTAAATAAATTTACAGTTTGTAGTTTAAACATAATTTGATAATAATTCCGAGTTATAGATTAATTAAATTCTAAAATAAAATTACTCAAATTAATTCAATTAATTAGATTAAATATAAGAAAAAACAACGTAAATTAACGAAACGGTGGTCTAGGTGACAATTTCACCGTTTTTTCTTGTATAATTGCCAACCAATAATAATAAATTTAATGATCAAATACTGAAAACTGTTAACGCAAATAAGATCTTTTGATTTGGGTGACGAATTGATTTTTGAGGTTTGCTACTGTAAGGAAGCAATCGTGTGATTTCGTGATCTGACAACAGGGAGAAGGGTTACCATTTTGGGCAGTGGATAAATAGTTGGCGGTACGCATATCTCAACGCACGTTCTTATTTTGTTCTTGCATAATTGAATTCAACAACGGCTGTATATGGTTCGCATGTACACCAACTTTTACCTACCTTACTTTGGATCAACAACTTACATATCAGTACACCTACTTTGGTAACATATAGTCGTAACTGAAGCCAATAGTTGTACATATAATTCAATTTTTACCTGCGTTATTTCGGACCTGCAACATACATATCAGTACGCCTACGTTTATAACGTTTAGTCGTAATCGAAGTCAATAACTGCATATCTAATTCAACTTGGAACTACGTTACTTTGGATCAACAACCAACGTGTCCTATTTTGGCAATCGAAGTCAACACCAGCTTATATAATTCAAATTCTAACTGCGTTAGTTTGGATCTACAACTTACATATCCTATTTTTGGCAATTGAAGTCGACACCAGCGTATATAATTCAAATTCTAACTGCGTCATTTTGGTTCTATAACTTACATATCAGTACGCCTACTTTTATAACGATTAGTCGTAATTGAAGTCAATAACTGCATATATAATTCAACTTTGAACTACGTTACTTTGGATCAACAACCGACGTATCATTACGTCCACTTTTATAACTTACGTTATACTTACCTTACAATACAACCTTACAACCTATACTTACCTTACCTTACCTTACAACCTATACTTACCTTGGCAATTAAAGTCGACACCAGCTTATATAATTCAACTTATAACTACGTTACTGAAGCATCACCACGCATACGTGTATATTGTCCGTCCGATGATGATCGGCTGATCAAATCAGATTAATCAGGATTAGAATCTGGACTAACCATGGGGTGAGTAAACTTTATCTGTAGTTATATGGACATGTATGTATGAATGAGAGCGTGTGTGAATATGGTCGTGAGTATGGGTGTGAGCGTAGGTGAGCGGATGCAGTGCGAGAGTGTGTGAATGAGTGATTGAATGTGGGGGTGAGACGTGGCGATCGTGGCTTTTGTTCACCTATGTGGGTCGCCAGAGTCTACCTTTTTTCACTTGCTATTTGTTTAATCAGTTATTAACAAGATATACGCGTACAACATTGTTATTTGTGATTGAGCAGCAGGATTTCTATCTCGACCTCATAGACTGAAGCTAGCTTGGGGCTAAATAAATCTCATCCAGGTGTGACCTGCTATGCCACGAAGAAGCTCTTCACTACACGTTGACTAAACAGAGTTCATCAACCAGCACCCCTAAGATATCGTCTTGGCTAGCGATATATCACAACTATTGCCAGTGGTATATGATATCTCACATTAACTTATATGTCAATAGCAGGGACTGGAGTACGCAGGGTTGTCACACACTCACACCCATAGATCGATCAAAAATGAAAAACAAATTTCGACTTAAAAAATTATTACAACAATTATGAATTACTTTAGATGTTAGCTGATTTGTAATATGAATTTAATTAAAAAAACTTTCAACTCTTGTATCTTTTCCTTCGAGTCAACATTAATTGCCTAAACTGTTCAGTTTTTCAATACCCATAAAATGGTTTGTTTTTATTTGACTAATTCAACAAATAGAACAAAGCTTTTAAAAACAATTTATATGGAAGCTAATTTAGATTCAAATTAAACATAAAAGAGGTTGTATAAACACAACTAAATTCTATATTAATTATTAACTCATATTCTGGTATAACAATGCTTTCCATCTGAACGATTTTTGTATTTTCACAAAAAATATTATTATTTTTTCATCGTTCCACCCTATTTCTCTCTATATGTAACAAAAAGTATTATTATACATTTTTCTATAAACCAAGGCAACAACAATTGAAGAAAAACATTCATATTCAAAACATTTCGGCAATATAAACATTATCTCATTTGAACCCCTATATCTCATCATCATTTTCATTTCCAAATATTCTCCAATTTTCCATCTTATATTCAGATAAAACGAAAAAACTTTACTAATTCAATTTTCTATATTCACACAAATTTTCATGTTTTTCATCGAAAGTAAAATCAATTTGTCGTAATATTATCTCTCGTTTCTTTTCTGTGTCCAAGAGTTTTGTTATTAAATTTTATTTCGAATTCAATATAAAAAGCCATCATAGGTCTCCAAGACATCACAAACTTAAAAGTAATGTTAAATTTCTAATGAAAATGTTTTCTTTTTGAAACTGTAGAATGAATTTGATATTAAGATCACGCAAAAAGAAATTATTGGATTTGCATATTTTATATAAAAACATTTCGTTGCTGTAAACTGGGACACGGAAATGTTAGCAGTTTTTTAATCACTTGTTTAGTTAGCTACATTTTCATTTAAACGTAGTTTAATAAAAAAGCACGTGTACAATAAATGGTCGTTAATCTTATTAAATTATCAATAATGGTAAAACAGTTAAAGTTAAAACTTATTTTATCAAACAAGGGCATTCTAAAGGAGATGTCCTTTGACTTTTTTTGGTAGATATATTACTAAAATTTTAGAAATATTTTAGTTATTCTTCTTTTGCCAATTTTACTTCGGTTTTGAAAAAACCAAAGTATTGAATTCATGAGCCAAAAATGAAATTCTTACCCCCACTTTTTGGTATTTCTCGATGTTTTAGAACCTACTGATTCTAAAAAAGCAAAAAAAATGTATGTCTGTCTGCCGACCGGCCGTCACAACCAACGAAATCTAAATAGCCGCTAGACGGATTTCAAAAATTTTCTTTTTTTTAAAAATAAGTACACTCACTGGAAAGAGCCGAAAGGGCGATGTGTTCGATAACTGTACCGAAAGTGTGTCAAAAAAAATCGTCAAGTGTGTCAAAAGAAAGATTTTTATTTATTTTTTTACGCAATGTTTTGGGAAAAAATAAAATTAATGTAAGGTATAATTTTTTTTGCACGATCAGGTGATTTGCATGTTTACTGATTCGTAAATAAGTATAGTAAGTTTCGTTTACAAGGCCCCGCCCCGGGGTTAGCTCCGCCATTTTAAAAAAAAAAAGAAAAACAAAGGTTGTTCTGTATTATGCTCGAGTTGTGTTGGTTGTGCTATTCAGAAAAAAATTTCATATCCCTAGATGGAAAAATTTAATAACACTAAAATCATTTTTTTGAGTAAAAGCTAGCCACGCCATTTTGGAAAAAAACCAAAGGGTGCGCTGTACGGTGTTAGAGTTGTGCTACTCAAAAACAAATTTGTAAGACCAGCAGAATAATTTAAACATGCAAAAATCATTTTTCGAGTTGAAGTTAGCCCCGCCATTTTGAAAAAAATTTAAAGCAAAGGTTGTGCTGTAACATATTGTGCTAGGGCTGTGCAGAAATTTTTATACATTTAGCATAACTTTTTTCGAATAGAAGTTAGTCCCGCCATTTTGGGAAAAATCAAAAACAAAAGAAGTGATGTATTGTGTTAAAGTTGTGCTGGTTGTTCTACTGAAAAAAATATCGTATCACCAACAGAATAATTTAAACCACGATAAAACCATTTTTCGAATGAAATTTATACGCCATTTTTCAAAAAACAAAGAAGAAAGGTTATACTGTATTGTGACAATGTTGTGCTGGATGTGCCAGTCAAAAAGAATCTCATATCATCAATGAATAAAAGTTGGCACGCCAAAACGATTTTTCGAGCAGTAGGATATTTTTGAGTAGAAAGCTTTCGAGCAGAAGGTTAAGCAGAAGTTAGCCCCACCATTTTGAAAAAAATGAAAAACAATGGTTGTTATTTATTGTACTCTAGTTGTGCTGTTTGTGCTACTCAGAAAACATCGCATATAAGCAATGAATAAAAGTTGGCAGACTAAACCTATATTGAAGCAGAAATTAGCCCCGCTAAGAAAAATTTGAATTTTTTTTTTTATTTTTATAAAGTTTTTCGCCTTAAAATTTTTAGAAACACGTACTGTCTGCTTCAACAAACTTGTCTTTTAAATTTTGGACTAATCACTTAATGAGAAGTTACTGAAAAATTAATCACAAAAGAGTAACCAACACAAATGTCAAAACTCAAGTTAAATAAAAGTGTGTAAAAACATTTGTTTTTTATTTTTTCGTACAAAAAAAACAATCCACCAGATAGTGCCTACCATTTTTTTGGTATCGATTAAAAACGGCTTTTTTCGAGCTATAAATACCCGTCGAGAGAGGTCTTCTGGAGTTTATGTCTCTTTGTCAATTCTCTCGTGAATATCAAAATTATTGAATTTATTTTGAATTCACGTTTTTTGCATTAACTTTAAGTAGTGAAATTTTTATTTAATTCAAACTTTATTAAACCAATTAGTACCATTTTTTTTATTAGTTTAATTCATTAGTGCAATTTAGAAAAAAATTATATGTTTGTGCCGTTCAAATCAATGCATTAGTTCGAGAAATCAACAAATTATATGGTTGTACTGTAAAAACATGAAAAGTCTCTTGTTTCGATTAATTGTCTGAACAAATGACATCTGCTTTTTTGACGTGTGGTGTAAAATGTACCGTGGAGTTCAGATATTTTAATTTTTTCTATTTGTGCATATGAAACCTATGATACATGGGTATCGAAATGCAAGAAGGATTCTCACCTTTGTGAGTTATTCAAACACGGGTAGTTATTAAATTGTTTAAATTAAATTATTAAATTATTAAATTGTTCTGCATTAAATAACACAAGAGTGTAGTTATACCTTAATAAAATGTTTATGTTATGGTGCAATAATTATGTTAAAAATAGCTGTTAATCAATAAATCAAAATTTACATTCATTTCAAATTACTGTGATAACAATTTATGTTAAAAATAGCTGTTAATTGATATATCGTAATTACGTTTATGTTAAACAACTGTGAAACCAATTAATGTTAAAAATAACTGTCAACGAAAATCATAATTGTATGCGTGTAGTAACATTCTGTGATATCTAATATTAGTTCAAAGAAATGTGATAATAAAAAAAACAACCGGTTATGTAATAAAACTACAATTCTATTTTTAATATTTGGCTTATCTCTGTGGTAGCCTTTGCCCAAAGGCTACAATTACTTCCTGTATGCTGAGCATTTGTATACATTTTCGGTAGCACCAACAAATACAGCTATCATCTACAAATTTTTTTATGGCAACAAATTTCCAACATTGTCGTCATCTGGATTGCTGAATTCACGATCGTTGAACTGGATGAGGATGAGCGCGTAATTGAATTTTTTTTTGGAGCCGGATCTGGACTAGTCATGGGGTGAGTCATATCATAATTTTGTTTGATTTTCCTGTGTGAATGATTATGGATATGTATGTAGTTGTATGAGTGTGTGTATATAGATGTGTGGATGTGGGTACGTATGGGCGAGTATATTTGTTGCATGCGCGTATAACTCTCAAACTCCAATTGGAAACAGGTAAACCAGAATTTTGCATAAATATTATAAAACAAAAATTTATTAATAAATATTTAAAAATAATTAAAATTAAAAATGGATGGCTTATTAATATTTATTCAATCCATTGATAGAGTTGATCGTAAATTTGATGATGGATTGAAAAACAAAATTCGTGGATAAGCAGTGACGAATAGATTAGTAAAAGACGATATGGCGGATGAAAAATAATATCGCCCTTCTATTGCTATTCCAATTCAATAATTCTTGTATTACATTACAATGTGAAAATGATTTCAATATTATTTCTGAAGAAAAATTTTTTTTGTTTTTATTAAGCTTGGAACAAACCTAGTAGAAAATTAACAACGGCATTTAGGGATATGCATTTCGTTTGTGAAATGTATGTGTGGTCCTGACGTGATTTTATTAAAAACAATTCCAAAACATGGAAATATATTGACATCATTAATTGAATCATGAAATGAGTTGTACAAGTATGATCAGTCTATAATAGTAGAAGCAGTTGAACAGCTTTTAGTAAATCCTGATGTACGAAATGTTGCATTGAAAGCATTACAATCGGTTACCGAAAAGTTAAAACGAGATCGACTCTCACAACGAAGTCATGCACTAATTTTTGTTAAACATAAAGTTTTGTCATGATATTCAAGCCGTCAAACACAAGATCTTTCGTCATCTGATATTCTTTTCCTGAACGTTTTTTTTGTCATCAAAATAGTTTGTATTCTGGTTGTATATCTCATATGGTACATATCGACAAACATGAAAATGATATCAAGCTAATCTGTTTAATGGAATATGGTAGCTTGGCTATATCGCGTAGTGTGAATGCGCGTATGGGCATCGATGGGTGCATGTGTGTGTGAGTATGTGTGAGTGTGTGTGTGTATGTGTGAGTGAGTGGATGAAGAGCGAGAGCGTGTGAGTGTGTAAGAATTATGGAGGCTGGACGTGGTGATCACGGTTCTTTTCATATACGGGGGTCGCCAGAGTCTACTTAGTTCAATTGCCTTTTCTTTTTTCCGTTTTTTTATCTTTTGATACGCTTACAATTCTGACATTTGTGCTGGAGTAGCAGGTATTCTATGTTGGACCCCACTTACTGAAGCTAGTTTGGGGCTTTATAAATCTCACCAGGTGCGCGGCCTGCTATGCCACTTCATTGGTTATCAATGAAGCAGCGCTTCATTACAAAATTTCTTGACATAATTGAGACTTTTGTATAGTTACAGAAAACTTTGGCCGACATTGAAATTTTTGTTTTTAAGTACCTGGCAGACCTAATTCAATGGATTAAAAAATTGATGCCATAGCTACCCCACATGTAACCTCGCTGCCTTGAAGTTTTTGATTTTAAGTACTTGGCAGACCTATTAAATTGATGAAAAATTGATGCCATAACTACCCCACATGTAACCTCTCTAAAATTTCTTGACAAAATTGAGACTTTTGTATAGTTACAGAAAACTTTGGTCAGCCTTGAAATTTTTGTTTTGAAGTACCTGGCAGAGATAATTGAATGGATGAAAAATTAATGCCATAGTTACTCTACATGTAACCTCGCTGAAATTTCTTCACATAATTGAGACTCTTGCATAGTTACAGGAAACTTTGGTCGGCCTTGACGTTTTTGTTTTTAAGTACCTGGCAGACCTAATTAAATTGATGAAAAATTACTAGCTCATTTACCTCACATGTTACCTTCACCAGATGTTTGTAAATAAAAGAGTTAATCTTGTCGAATAACACGTGTCGGATTCTAACAAATGTTAATAAATATGGCCGGTTTTATTTTTAATAAACGACAGATTCCATATAAGTATAGGCTTTTGTAATTAGTGGTTACAAAGATTAATTAAAAATATTAATTAACGTAAATGAGAAAGTCGGCCACTGGATAGATATTTCCTGATATAGGTTCTATAAGTTAAACCCAATTTCACAGAGGTTTGAGGTAGACTAAAGTGTCGTGGAAGCTTGGTCTAATAGCTTTTTGTGAGGAAAAAATTAGTAGCAGCATGAAAACTATTGGATAAGGAAGAAAATATTTCGCAAATGATGGGAAACATAAATTAAAGGTGATCCAGGTTACGAGGGTGAAATGGGGAGAGATTTTAGGGGTAGAAAATGATTTTTCACGATTTTCAGCGAAACTAGACCTTCTATCAAAAAAAGTTTAAAGTAAAAGTTGTAGGTGGTACTTTTAGATGGTGTAAAAAATAAACATTAACATAACATAAACACGAAAACAATTTTCAGGAAACGCGAAAAACTGTATAAACTTGATTTTAAAGATTTATTTTTCAATGATTGCTTAAAAATATTCATTATTTGTTAAAATTTACAGTTGAAATCCTTAAAAAATATGAATTTTTTCCATGGTAATCTTAACATTTTTACACCATCCAAAAGTAGACGTTTCAACAAAAATAAGCATTACTGATTTTTTGAAAAAACTGTTTCCAACACAAGAGAATTTTCGTTTGAAAATGAAATCCCTTTTTAGGGTTCCGTTTTTTATACGGAACACTATTGGTGAGAGTAAAACGTGTTTTTCACATTATATCGATTATCTCGTAAACTATAAATGCTATGGACTTGAAATTTGGCATGCGTATAAAACTAACCTGTCCACATGAAATGACGGATACAAATAAAACTAAAGTGGTTTTCGTTTGGTTTACAGGGCTGAGAAGTGAGACCTTTGAGAAAATACATTTTTTTATAGATTCAAATAGGGTATCATATGAAAGGGCTTTATTTCAGTATTCCATAAAAATTTATTTTGGAATTTTACACTTCACCCTTTTTTGTATAATTTTGAATAACGACGTTTTTTTCGCGTTTTCTTACCTCGATTAGCTCCGAACCTATCTGATCGAAAATTTTCAAATGTACTTGGAATGATAGAAAAATTAGTGCGTTTTTAATAAAAAATATAAAAAAGTGTCATATTTACATACTTAGATTTATTTAGGGGTGGAAATGAGGAGGGGTAAAATCACTATTTAAAATGTGGTCAAGTGGGGTGTCATTTGAAAGAGCATTTAATGTAAAAAACAAAGCAATTTTTTTTAGAATTTTGCGATGCCCAGGTTTTGAGTTATAGTAAAAAAACTGCGAATTTAGACCGTTCTCCCCCCCCCCCTACGTTTCGACACTGATTGACAGAAAAATTTGTAAAAATTCACAGAGTTAGGAAATTTGCTAAATTTTGTACGAAAACTATAGCGAAGTCTCCAATAATTATATTTCTGTGTGTTTAGAAGACCGGGGTAGAGGGGGGTAAAAAAAAACTTTTTTTTACCCAAGCGAGTGGGGTGTCATTTGAAAGAACATCTAATTTAAAATTCGTTGCAATTTTTTTTAGAATTTTGCGTTGCCCAGTTTCTGAGTTACTGTTGAAAAAAGTGCAAAATTCAGACCGTCCTCCCCTCCATACGTTTCGACACTAAATGACAGAAAAATTTGGAAAATTTCACAGAGTAAGGAAATTTGGTAAGTTTTGTATGAAAACTACAGCACAGTTTTTGAGTTATGGATAAGAAAGGGCTAAATTCAGATCGTGCCGCCGCCTACCTTTCGACGATGACCGACTGAAAATTTTGAAAATATTCACAGAGACAGGAATATTGGTAAATTTTGAATGAAAATTATATCGAAGACTCAAATAATTATATTTCTGTGTGTTTAAGGGATGGGTGTGGGGAGGGAAAAAAACCATTTTTGACCCAAATGAGTGGGGTGTCATATGAAAGAGCACTTAATTTAAGAAATGTTACAATTTTTTAGAATTTTGCAATGCAGAGTTTTTGTGTTATTAAAAAAAAATATTTTTAGTATGTAGCCTTTCCACACCCCTAAATTTCAACACTCGATTGACCGAAAAAATAATCAAATTTAATCCATTTACAAGCTGGTGTAATTGAATCTTTTTTAAGTTACCAAAAACATCTATGGATAATATTTAACCTGAATTAACATTTTTTTTGCCATTTTTGATCAATGTAGATTTGATTGTAATTTACTATTGACATTTACAATTTAACATTTATTTTGTTATATGTCTATGGTCTGAAAATATAAGGACATTACAACACAACTTTTTGTCAATAATTTTTGATATTGTGTTCTTTTACATTCACGGAACCCTTGACGAGCGAATTTTATTCGCACTTGTCTGACTTTTTTGGCTTAAAATCAAAATCACACGTAAAAATAAATATTTTGATTCCAAACAATTACAGCGTATTAGGGACATAATAAGGTACCAACGTTTTCACCAAATTTTGTAAAAAAAAAGAATTTTTTGTGGGAGATACAAATTAAAAACAAAAAAACCTTTTTATCTCGGTCCTTTTTATTTTCACGGCAAATTTTTGGTAATGTGAAAAAATGGCCGAAATAAAAGTTATAGACCCTTTAATTACCTACAACTTAACTTTAAATTTTTTTCAATAGAAGGTTAAGTTTCGCTGAAAATCGTGAAAAACCATTTTTTACCCCTAAAATCTCACCCCATTCCACCCTCGTAACTCGGATCACCTTTAATATATGATTATATGTTATCCAAAAGTTTTCATGCTGCTACTAATTTTTCCATTTTTTACCTGTTTTTAATGTATCTGCACTGGTCTATAAACTAGCCTCAAAATAATAAAAGATTTTGTTTATTTATAAATATTACCAAACGTATTTAGATGCCGCGTGACGCGTAAATAAACGTGAAATTGTAAAAATTTTTCTTCGGTCTGAAAAACCTAACTATTACAATTTGGAGCCAAAAGTGAAAATCTTACCCCCACTTTTTGGCATTTATCGACGTTTAAGGTCATAACGATTTTAAAAAGGCAAAATATGAAAATAATGTCCGTCTGTATGCCGCCCGTCACAAATTATGGTTCTATTCAGTTTCAAAACCTCCCAACTTATAGGAACAGTTGGAAAACATCAAGTTGTTGCGGATTAAATGTCGTTTTTTAACAAAAATTGTAATTATTAGGAAGACGTTTCTTAAATAGTTTTTTGTGTGAATCCAGATTCCACGTACGACTTCTAAATGACGGAACAGTTGGAAACTAAGATTGAATTTTTGATTATGCTATAATATTTTAAAATTTGGAAATTTCAGTCTTTGATTTTGTAATAATTTTTGGAATATTTTTAAAATTTTGAAAAAGTTGTAGTTGTGCTTTTAATTGTAATTTTATGATTAATATATATCGCTGCCTAAAACTAAAATTAATGTCCTCATGAAAGACTTTTTCTGAAAACTATTTAAAAACCTTTAACACAAAACCGAAGTCTTGATATCCCAAAGCTCCTGGAAATTTCATCTACTTCATATTTTTGAAGTTTAGGAAGCTTTTTAGTAGAGATATAAACCAAACCTTTATATTTTGTTTCTTTGTCTTTGATTGTACATGACTTCAAAACTTTTGAATATGATTAATCAATTATTAAATTTAATAATTAAACAATAATATTATTTTTCAAACAACTTTTTATTAAATTATAAATATCAGACGCGTTTCGGATATAAAATATCCATCAATGAAAGAATTTATATTTATCTTTATTAATTAATTTAAAGATTTTTGACTTTAATTTATTTTTATTTAGTTTTACTTTTTTTTTATTTATTTTCATTTATTTTTTATTTTTTATTTATTTATTTATTTATTTTTTTATATTTTTATTTATTTTTTGTTTTTATTTTTTTTTATTTTTTTATTTTTTTTTTAAATATATTTGGGTTTATTTAGCTTCGCTTTTGATTAAGGAGTAAATCGAGTTTAGTTTAAAAAAAGTACTTTTAGTTTCAGTTGGTCAATGCACTTCCAGGCATCTATTCCCCCAAATATTGGTTTTGCAAAGTTCCACATATAAAATCGTTTGGTCATCGTTAGGTCAGGAAAGGTCTATATTTTTTTCGTTTAGGTTGTATTCCGTTTTTTATAACCTTCTCAAATTTTGAGGTTTGCGGAATCCACTTTTCAGCTCCTCAACATGCCGGAAATATAAATTTTTTTATTTTTTTAGATGGGAAATCGTTAGATCAGAAGAGGTCACTACAGTTTCTAAAGTTTGGACACAAATTACTAATTAATTATAAGAAATAAATTATTTTAAATGCAACAAAATTACAACATAACTTTTACCTCAATGAACACCCCACGTACTCTAGTCCCTGCTATTGACATATGAGCTAATGCGAGATATCACATTCTACTGGCAATTTATTTTGTGTCACCTTGGCTAGTGGGATATCACAAGCCAATGTGACATCTTGGGGGTGCTTGGCGCATTCAGTCAACGGTAGCATCCTCAATTAGGTATTCCATGATGTTGGTCTATATCTGGGCTTTAATCATCGAGGAGTCACATAATCAAAGATGGTTTCATCAGCTGAATTATTGGCAACCCCATTTTAGTTTTGTTCCTGTAAATTTTCAAAACAAATTTGCTTAGTATTGTTATGCCCGCCAAATTACTGTTTGAACAGAACATCTGCCATCATATGCAGAAGTAAGAAAATCAAATCAAGTTCTGCGTAAAGGTGTTGGAAAGGAAGTTAGTTCATTGTAGTTAAAACCTAACAGTAAATACTAACTTCCTAACCAACACACACTTTTTCATTCTTTTATCTATGATGCTACATCATTGTATTTTTCATTAACAATCAATCGGTATACCTAAATTTCTGACTTACTGTGAAACATCAAGGTTATAATAGTTTTTGTTATATACTTGCATCCTCATTATATAAACATTTCGAATCTTTCTTTTCATTATCTCTTTTTTCTTGAATAAAATGAAACAGCAAAAAAGAAAACATTAAAAAAATATATGATTATTTCCAGTTTTCGTTTGTATTATTGAGATGTTCCGATGATAAGATTGTTTGTTAATGAAAGGAGTAATCTTTCCTTTTTGTTTGTGGCTAATAAATGACAAAATACAATTAAAAATGTCTTTGGAACATGAAACAGCCTGTTCTTTATAAATGTTTTTTTTTTGTAAATGTATTGTTACAACAATATGTACGACGAGTTAAGAATATATGTAATCAACTCATCTTCTCTCTTGTTTAGAGTAATTAAAAATATATAAATAACCAAATATTTTACAATTTGAGCTGAGTTGTATTCTAAAATTTAAACATAAATAAAACTCATATGTGGCAGTCGCGATTGATGTTATTAAAATTAAATATTGAGTTCATTTCGTGGATGCAGTCGCGTATATTTAAATCTGCCTTTTTTTTGTACTGCGTGTTTAGTCTGACTTTAATTGTATAGAAAAAAAAAGAAAACTGAAAAATGTGATGAAAAGTTTATTTTTGTGCGAATTATATTAAGTTTAAGGAAAAATGAAAGAAAAAAAAATTTTTAATACTGTGATATGAATAAAAAGGTTGGAAAGATGGTGATTTTAAAAGAAAAAAAATGTTGTGTTCTATTCATTGTGTTGTGAGGTGGGTGGAAGTGACAAGCAGATCACGATGTTGTAGGCAGCTATTTGGGTGAGTTCGTTCCATATTACATTATATTGATGCATGGAATTTGGTGTTATCACTGGCGTCAGCACGTTGACTAGATTTATACGTTTCCATGGTGAAATCATTAACGTTGTCGTTTGTCTAGGTTACAGACGATTGTTACGCGATTAAATAAATTATTACTTAACCCCCACATGGAGATATGCTATTGCTGAAAGTGACACTGAAAGTGAAGAAAGTGATTGGTTGAATTCTGTTTGCTGAAGATTTACACGTCCGAAACATTATTGCTGCAATGAACAGCTACGGTTGTAGCTTGAATGTACAGTTCACTGAATTAAGTGTCTTTGAAGGATGGTTTAATATAAATATGGATTGGAAATTGATACCAAAGAAGACCACAATCAACACTATTTTAATTTGTCATTTCACCTTGTTAGTTCTTATGTTGCATGTTAGATGTAGTAATCTATTTTTATTTGTTCTAGAAGTCAAAATGACTGAATAAATAAATTCTTTTTCATTAGAGATTTTTCCTTGGTAGAGTCCACGCATAACCGTACATTCAAGTAAAGTTTAAGATTAATAATTCCCTTGGATAAATAGATACTGCATGTGTCTATTTATTATAATATAAAAGCCAATGGTTCTACAGTGTTCGGGAGAACCCGCCATTTTTTCTAAATTTAAAATGAATCCAGATCTTCAATTTTCAAGTGAACCTGCATCATTTGCTAAAGTTTCATTAAGATCCTATGCAGAAAGGTCACACACCCACCCACCCACACACAGACGTACACCAAAATTTTTATTGGCTATTTAGATAGAGGATGGGCCAAAACAAAAGAAAAAACGAAATTTGGGGTATGTTAGATTTTTTTTTTCTCGATAGATTGCATTACTTCACACAATTTAAAATTGTGGTGAAGTAAAAATATGAACATGAGAAGTTTTTCAATAAAAAGATATTAAACAATGAAATTAAAATTACATCTAACCATCGCCTCTGTGGTGCAGTGATAAATATGTCTGCCAAAGAATTCAAACAATGGTATTGATAAGGTTATGAGTTCCAATCTCATACTGAAATTCGTAATAGAGAAAGTGTGTTTTAATTTATTAAAAAAAAATTTTTTTTAATTCAGGGTTGTAGGAATTTTGCATAAAAAGACACGTAATTTTTATGGTTGTTATATTTTAAATGAGTCTATTCACGATCCTCTGGATTTATTTTGAAGGTGTGGGAGGGGTTGAGTGAAACTTCAATCAGCCCACCCCGCCCTCTTTTCAAATGAAGATTTCTGCTTAGGAGGTCGAGCTCAAAATTTTATTGTTTTGTGGTTTGTAAGTTCCTAAATAGCTTCTAATTCTGGGATATAATATTTTTTGATTTTTGCATGGTGGAGGCCAAATCAGTTTTGTGGTTGTGTTAAGAATAGGGTTAGAGGTCTAAAATGAAAAGTATACAGCCTAAGTAGTTCCTAAATAGCTCCTAATTTTGAGCCTAGGCCCGATCCTCTAGAGTAATTTTTAAGGTGTGGGGACTGAGTGAACGTTCACTTAGCCCCAGAGGTTCCAAAATTGTTTTTGGTTGATTTACCGTGTTTCTTGCATACAGCAAACAATATTCCTATCTAGAATATTTTTCTAATACCTTCCGAACCTCCTACGGTTTATTGTAGAAATTTGCAGTACACAGTGTCCAAAATAATACACAAAATACTTCTATTAAATAACATATAAAACTTATTTTTACAAAAACTTCTTTTTGCACGATTTTATATTTACAATTCAGTGTTTCGTTAACAATTAATTTCACTTAACACCATCGTAGTCTATTATAAAAATAATTACTTTAGAATTTAGAAAAATCGATAGAACGATCGTTATTCTAAACATCTTTAATCCGGAATGTTCCTTTAAATAATATTAGAAATGATTTGTGTCTGTCTGTCCCTAAACTGTAAATACAACAACAATTATATTCATTTTTTATTGTGTTTGTTATGATTTTGCTATAACCGTAACTATATATACTTGCACGAGTGGTGTAACGATTCTGTTGTAAAGCTTGCGAGGTAAACGCTGTTACATTTATAATTTATATGTGTTTGAAAAAAATATAGCGATCTTGTAAAACCAAAAATTTTTGTGAATAGAATACAATGGTACTTTAGCAGTCGTATTTTGTGCTGGTTTTTCGTTTTGTTACATTGTGAATTAATGAAAAATAATAAAAAAAAAGATACAGTAATGAAAGAATAAGAATTTTTTTGAGGTTTTTGCTGAAAATGGCAAACTTTTTTTTGTTTCACAAGTACACTGTGATAATATATAAACTTGTAAGATACTATTTTGTGATACATCAAAATATAATGTGTTTATAGCTACAGTCATAAATAAAAACTCAAAAAAATGAATGATCGTGTTAAAAGAATTAAAATAGAAGAATTATAGTTTATCGTTTAGGCGTATGCCGTTTTACAGAAATCTCAAATTTTGAATTTTGGAGGGGGCTAGAATTCACTTAGAGTTACCCCTTCTTATATGCTATAAATTCGCCCTGTCAAGAAATACAAAGTTACGAATGTTCAATGCATGTGTCAAGTGACCACTGTTGTATATGTTAGTGAGATAGCTGATAGAAACGATGATTTATGCGTTAGAGTTTTGTTATTGCAACCAGGATAGTGTTTTATATTGCATTTTGGAGGAAGGTTGAGATAAAGCGCCCAGATGAGTTTACATTTTGCTTTATCAGCGGTTTGTGGGAGTGACAAACAAAACAAAAGAAACCAAACAAAATACAAGGAATCATTTCCTTCAACTCATTTGTCAATAGAAAACACTGAAATGCACATGATAAGAAATGCAAACATTTAGACTAAAAATTGTGTTAATCAAAAAATTTATATCCATGTGGGATATAAGTTTTTCAGCAACATTAACCAAAACTAAAGCTTGAAACATATTGAAACGTTAGATAATTGTTTACTAAATAAATCTGTCTTAAAATGGCAAAAGGTTATTTATTTTTATTTTGTTTGTAAACTCAAAGAGGCTCATTGTCGAATCATTAATTAACGTCTTTTGAAAGTAAAAATAAAAATAATCCTGTGCATCAACATATACATAACCTTTCTAAAATCGCCAACATTAATATTTTTAAATTTCAAATTTATTTTTCCATATCTCCAACCTCAGTCTTTTCGGTTTCCTTTTTCTAAAAAAATAAATTAAGTTGTAAAGGATATCATCTTGATATAGTTACATCAAAAGTAAATACGAGTATAAAGGATACAAAAAAGGTAAACGAATGCTTGTTTTTTTTATAAAACACAAGAATCAGGATAAAAAATTAAATAATAATTAATTCCGGTTTATTTTTTGTATATTTCTGTATTATACATTTTGGCTAAACTTAAAAGAAATATTAAGGTCACCAAAGGCAACTCTAGAAATATTGTAAAAAATATTTTTTTTTATTTTAATTAATTTTTGATTACGGTCCTTAAACGATTAAAGATAGATATTACGGTTAACCGTGTTGATGCTCCTATTAACCATCGTAATCGAAAATTGTATTTGACATCCAGTATATTGTTCTGTCCATCGTTATGATAGCAAGGAGATTTAAATTGAATTGATTAAAGAAATAGAACCAATTCGATTTATTTCGATTCTTAAGTCCTGGGATTGATGAGAATAAAAATCCCATTTAAACTCCATTTAAACTTATACATGATGCAGACTCATATCTACTTACCATTGCAGACAAGAACATTTGATTAATAGGTTGTTCCTTTATAAGACTAGACTAACTTTTATTGCGCTACAAGTTTGTACTGAAAATAAATTTTGTTGTGATTATATGAGCGTACGTGAGCTAAAAAGCTAAAATTTTATAGTGTTTGAGAAAAACATATTTTTATGTTTTGAGAATTTTTACAATATTTTGAAAAATTCTGATAACTACATTAAAACTCAGTAAAGTTAAATAAAAAGAATTTGTTGATTTCACTATAAACTAATTTAAATTGAAGTAAACACACGAGTGAATATACGTGTTTTGTGCTCGTGTAAATTAACTGCACATGCTAATGATCTGAATATTTTTATCTAATTTGAGATACAACATTAGAAAAATTATTTTAATAAAAGTACAACGAAAATAATTTTCTATACAGTGCAGTTAAAAAGAAATGGCCTTTTAAAATAAACGAAATGTGATATTTCAAATTATAATGCAATAGAATTACCCCAATGCTGTCTAAAATATATGTGAATTATATTAATACACGTGGGCGAGATGGAGCAACCTTTGGCTACCCTACACCGGACACGAGTCAGAAACTGGGATGCCAGAACTCTGATAGAAACATTGAGGCTAGCACAAGTTGATAAAGTAATGGCAGAATATAACATCGAGATACTAGGACTCAGTGAAGTAGGATGGAAAAACAGCGGAGAACTAACAACAAGTAAAGGAAACTACATGATGTTCTCTGGTAAATCCAACACAAATAAACAATGCGTTGCAATATTAACAACACCTAACGCAAAGAAAGCACTTCTCGAATGGAAGCCAATCGGTGGCAGAATAATAACAGCAAGATTCCACTAGAAATTTAGAAATACAACGACCATACAGTGCTATCACCAAATGGAAGAACCAAGAATTAAATTGATCACGTATTGGTGAATAAGAAGTTTCTATCCTCACTACAAGACGTCAGAGCAAAGCGAGGAGCAGTCCATCAACTGGTAATTTCAACATTCAAAATTTAACTAGTCGCTGTAAAACACAAGTCATGTCAGAGAAAATTTAACATTAATAGATTGAGCGACAAAAATACAAATAACATCTTCAAAGAATCGCTCCAGCTCAATCTACCAAACAACGAAACCACCAGCGTTGATGAAAAATGGGAACAAGTTAAAGAAGTTTACGTCAAAACTGCTACAGATGTGCTTGAATACCAAGGCAAATCACGGAAACCATGGATTAGCGATGATACCTGGAAGAAAATCGAAGAGCGTTGACAGCTCAAGTTTCAATTGTGTCACCAGAACACAACCGAGATCCCCAGCAAATATGAAAGTACAGCAAAACAAGTTAAAAAGATGGCAAGGAATGATCGTAGAAGATATACAAAAAGCATTCTCAAGACTGCAGAAACAGCAGCAGCTAATAAAAATATGCGCACACTACACAAATGCGTGAGACAGGTCACTAACAAATATACAAACACTCCACCAATAAAGGATGAATCTGGTCAAACCTCACAATACATGAACAACAGCTAAATAGATGGAAAGAATACTTCGAAGCCAAGTGCCAGCAACATGAAGATAATTTTCAGTCTCCGGATGACAACTATAACGCACTATCAGCATCCATCCACCAACGGAACGGGAAGTTAGAGATGCCGTACAGAAACTCAAGAATAACAAATCTGCTGGTACTGATAATATCAGCAGAATTACTCAAAGCAGATGTAAACACAACAGCAGAACCTCCAACACCACTGTTAGCTGATGTATGGAACAAAGGTAAAATACAAACCAAATGGAAAGAGGGTTTAACCATAACAATCCCAAAGAAAGGTGATCTAAGAGAATGCAAAAATTGGCAAGGTATATCTCTGCTCAACACAATAATGAAAATACTAGCGATGATCATTCTCGAAAGAATATCTCCATCAATTAACATGAAACTAAGAAATGAACAAGCCGGCTTTAGACCAGAAAGAAACTATACCGACCATATCAACACAATCTGTATCATCATATAGCAATCAAACGAATGGAATTCACCACTGTATCGCCTCTTCGTGGACTTCGAACGCGCCTTCGACCCAATCAACAGAAGCGCGATATGAAAGACACTTTGTGAAATGGGCGTCCCAAAAAAAGTAGTTGATCTAATCAAAGAAATGTATTATGATGCTGGAAACAGAATACAATACAAAGGACAGCAATGAATACTACAACCACCGAGGAGTGAGACAAGACTGTGTACTATCCCCGCTACTATTCCTAATAATACTAGATAGTATCATGAGAAAGCTTGATGATGCAAGTCCAAATGGAATCCAATGGAGCACAACAAGACGGCTCAATGATCTAAACTACACAGATGACATCTGTCTACTTACACACACACATACGGACATGCAGCAGAAAATACAGAAGCTATCAACCCTTGCACATGAAGTCGGTCTCAACATTAATATCAGAAAAACAAAGGCTTTGAGACTGAACACCAAAACGATAACACCAATTAACATCAACAAAACACAAGTGGATGAAGTTGACAAATTTGTGTACCTTGGTTGTACTGTAGCAAAAACAGGCGGGACTGAAGAAGATATCAGTCAGCGTATTAACAAAGCCAGAAATACGTTCAATATGCTTCACAAGATCTGGAATGCATCCGTCCTGTCAAGAAAGACAAAGCTACGAATGTTCAATGCATGTGTCAAGTCAGTACTGCTGTATGGGTGTAAAACGTGGAAACAAACAAGAAAGATCACAAATCAACTACAGGTGTTTGTGAACAAATGCCTGAGAAGACTGATCAAATGCTTCTGGTTGAACACCATCAGTAACCAGGAACTTCTACGGCAAACAGAGCAGTTAGACATCGAGACCGAGATAAAACAAAGAAAATGGAGATGGATAGGACTTACACTGAGAGAATCAGCTGAAGATATAACAAGGATGTCCCTAGAGTGGAATCCACAAGGTAAAAGGAGAGTTGGAAGACCACCCATAACATGGAAGAAAACGGTGCTAGCTGACGCAAAACAAATTAGCAAGACATGGGGTGAACTGAAAGCGATTGCCCCCAATAGAGTTAGATGGTCCAGTTAAGTAGATGCTTTGCTCCTAAATGGAGATAAGGGAGAAAAAAATATTAATACACTCATATCAACATGTTCAGAAGAAAACAATTTGATATCTGGCCTGAGCGAATACGGTTTTTGAAATAAAAAATTAACAACCGATCTATAGAACTATGTGGGCCATCACTATGTGGGCCATCGAATCTGGCATACCAGCCTGATCAACTAGCTCGTTGCGTACGAATTTCGCCCCACAGTCGTGAACTTGATTCAAAATATTTTCACCGCCCGAAACATTTCGGTACCTATCGATGGTTTTTTCCTAATGTTCCCCAGGGCTCAGTTTTGTCCCCCACTATGTTTTCAATTTATATCAATGAGTTGTTGAATATTACCCACCAGGAATTAATTAGAGCAAAATGCAGAAACGATGATATCCCGGCTGGAAATCGGTTTTATAAATGTAAAGAAATGATTTCACCAAACAGCTTCTTTTAAATAACTAGAACATGTGTTTTAACAAACATGTGTAATCACAAGTCTTAACATTCCATGCGTTACTTTGCTTCGCCATCTGTCAGCAAATAAATAGATCGTATTTTTTTTTTATCTGCATTTCTATCGACATGCTAAATTGAGATGAAAACGAAATTAAGAAATTTTACTAAACAAATGGAAGAGATCATCTTCGAAAAATATTTTCAAAGATTATGATATAAAAAATACCACTATACCGGCTATAAAGAAAAAAATATGGAGGGGCTGAAATCTCACAGCTCTGAGATATGAAGGCTTCGGTCTGGGTTAAGGATTTTGATATAGCTTTCGGCAAAAAAGTTTTATGAGGACATGGTTTTTAGTTTTGGGCAGCGATGCATATCAAACATAAAACTCTTGTTAAAGTACAAGTATTTTTTTGTAACACATGCGTAAAAAATATTTAATTTTGTACTAGAATAGAATAGAAGAAAAAACTACTTCTCCGCACATATGACCACAAAATATTTTGTGCACGGGCACGTACGCCGCCTGCATGTGAGATTTGTAGTTAAATCTATCCATATATCTATCTATATATAATATTTTTATAGCACTAAAATATCAAAATAATAATTTAAATAACTTACCATATAATAAAAACAACTTAAACACATTGCATCATTTGAATTGCAAGAAAAAACAATTTTTTTAGGTTTTCAAAGTTTATAATTTTGACAGCTTAGCTGGATTACTATGTGTTGTTTTAGTTGAATTCTTATGTTTATATTTTCGAGCTAGTATAATTTACAACTATTAAAACGAAGATGGCGCACTTTAATTATTTAAAAAGCTTAAATTTGTTTATAACTTTGTTAAATAAATGATTAAATGAACAATTATTTAAATATTTATAAATTTTACGCACTTGTTACAAAAAATAGTGTGTATTACTAGTGTGATTGCGTTTTCCAAACACGAGTTATTTGCCGTTTTTAATCGGCAAATAATTTAATCTACTATTTTATCTCTGTTTAAAAATTTATTACAAAACTAACACGAAACATCAATACGTTGTCGGAAAATTATAACAGATCATAATTTAACATAATTTAGTGAAAAGATTAAACAATCAGCAAGCTACTCAAAAACCTCTCCATTTAGCGTTTCGAGAAAATATTACAAAATCTCAAATTCTTTTTTTCTAAAAAATTCCAAAAAAATTGTAAAAATTAAATAAAATCAAAAATTCAAACTTTTTTCAAACACAATTCTAAGCATGTTTCAAAAATTATTACAAAATCAGAGATTAAAACTTTTTTCAAAAACTCTAAAAATATTGCATAAATTATAACAAAATCAAAAATTGTTATATTTTCTAAAATTATAAAAATAATAATAAAATCAAAAATTTAAAAGTTTTCAAAACTCTAAAAATATTCCAAAAATTCTTACAAAATCAGAAATTGAAACTTTTTTCAAAATTCTAAAAATATATATAAAATTCAAAAATTTTTTTTTCAAAATTCTAAAAATATTCCAAAAATTAGAATAAAATCTAAATATTTGATTTAACTTTTTCTAAATTCTAATAATATTCCAAAAATTTTAAAAATTGAAAAATTCAAACTTTTCCAAAATTCTAAAAGTATTGCATAAATTATAACAATATCAAAAATTGAAAGTTTTTTCAAAATTTAAAATTTTCAAAATTCTAAAAATATTCCAAAAATTCTTACAAAATCAAAAATTGAAACTTTTTTCAAAATTCTAAAAATATATATAATATTCAAAAATTCAATTTTTTTTCAAAATTCTAACAATATTGCAAAAACTATAACAACATCAAATATTAAAACTTTTCCAAAATTCCAAAATATTGCAAAAATTATTACAAAATCAAAATACAAACTTTTTTCAAACTTCCAAAAATGTTTCAAAAACTATAATAAATTCAAAAATTTCAATGTTCATTATATTTACGTAAACAAACAGCTAAACTTTTTTTTCCAAAATATTATCTAAAAAAATAAATGAAATCATTTTTTTGACAAACTTTACAATATTTTTTGAACAAACTTATAATGCAATAAAATTCTCAATAATAATAATATTATGTTCATTATACATTTCATTTCATACAAATAACTAATTTTATTTTTTTCTAAAAAAATAAATGAAAATCAATCTTTTGACACACTTGACATTATTTTTTTGACTTTAACTTATAATTCTCAATAATAATAATAAAATTTCATGTCGTACAAATAATTAATTTTATTTTTTCAAAAAATTGGGTAAAAAAGTAAATAAAAATCTTTTTTTGACTCACTTGACCACAGTTTTTGACAAAGTCATAATGCCATAATTCTGAATAATAATCATAAAATTTCATGTCAAACAAATAATTAATTTTATTTCTTTCCAAAATATTGGGTAAAAAAATAAATAAAAATCTTTCTCTTGAAACACTTCACAACATTTTTTTGACAAACTTATAATGCAATAATCTAGATTTTGGTCACGTATACAAATCCCTACCATCAAGCTTACTCCAAATTCAATGTCAAGATTAGTCCAAATCCACTCGTAATCACTTAAAATTAAAGTTTTTTAAGAAAAAAATATGCAAATTTCCTTGTTTTAACACACTTGACGATTTTTATGACACACTTCCGGTACAGTTATCGAACTTTTAGTTTTTATGGCTCTTTCCATTGAGTAAACCTATTTTTAGAAAAAAAAAATTTTTGAAATCCGTCGTGCGATTTTCTAGATTTCGTAGGTTGTGACGTCCGGCCGGCCTGCAGACAGACATACATTTTTTTTTGCTTTTTTAGAATCAGTAGGTCCTATAACGTTGAGAAACGCCCAAAAAGTGAGGGTAAGAATTTCACTTTTGGCTCATGAATGCAATACTTAAGTCTTTCAGACCGAAGTAATTAGGTCTTTCAGACCGAAGAAAATGTTTGACCTTTATAAAATTATATGAAAATTCATAGCAAACTACAATTTGTTATTCTTTTTACACGAGCTACAGACCTTAAATGCTTGGTGTTTATTCTTCGCCGCCTCATCAACATCCATCGTGAACCAAGGCTCAATTTTGGGAGTGGTTAGTCGATTTGGAATAAACCGCCACATTCCATCTTTTATGACTTCAGAAAATCTTAATGCTGATGTGCTAGGATCTTCTTCTACATAAAAAACAGATTTCCAAGGTGTTTTTTCATGGTTGGTTTCCTCCGTTGCCGTTTCTTTGAGACATAGAGCCTTAGTTCAGCTGAAGTTTGGGGTGGTCAGCATCCCTGTTCTCTGCTTTTGCAAAACTTTTGCGTGTCACTTAGCCTTTGTGGTGAATTGACTAAAGGCATAATCGAACTCACTGGCTGCAGTCAGTTGGAAATTTAAATCTCAAGTCACGCAATTCCTAAAAAGTTCTGATCCTGATAGTGATTCTATACTATCAAGAATGTGCATTATTCAATGCAGTCCCATTGTAAACATCCGTATTGCTTACGAAAGGATCTCCCGTTATGCATACTATTTCTTGTGTAATGCATTCTATGATCTGAAAAAGCTCATCACAACAAACTTCAGAAATTTTTGAAACTTTGCTTTGGTGCTTTATTCTCTGTAAGACAACCATTTTAACTTAAACTATTGTTTTCATCTCAAAGCTGATAAATTTAGAACTGCATAAACGGTGTTTCATCTAATTTCAAATCAAAAAATGCTAATAATACCTAACCACCGTTATATGAAGATCTGTTCTGCATTGCAATCAGTCCAAATGATAGTTTTGCATAGAATACTACACTACACAACTATTTGTGTTCCCAAATTATTTACTATTTGAACGAATTAATCTCACTTGCAGAGATGTTCATATTATTCTTCTGGACAATACCAAAAATTGGACAATACCAAGTCGTATAAATAAAAAAAACGTGTTTTTAGAAAAAATTTACCTTAGGTCGATTTTTTGAGTTTTTTTTAAATATATGAAGGTTCTGAAGGCTGAAAATATGAAGGTTGACCCAGAAAATGCCAAAATTTAAAGAGAGGGATTTTTGCCGTTCTAAAAATATTAATTTTTAGATGTGCCTCTTAGGTCAAACATATTAGTTGAAGATCAATTTCGTGAGCTGGACGACCGGCGCTGAGTCCGACCATTTTTGATCAACTTCATGCCTAGCGTTCATGTATAGAATAAGTGAAAAAATCGGTGTTTTCAAAGCATTTAATTAAAGAACAAGCTGATCGGAAAGATTTTGAAAAATTCCAACTTAAAAGTAAATTGCAAGAAAATGGCTCAACCGATATCAATTGTTTTATGTGCCTTAGAAAGGTGATTAACTGATCTATTTAAAATTTATACAAGGAAATTTTTTGCTTACACTGTTAAAAATATGAAAAACGTTTTCGGAGTGGCGTGAATTATCCATTTTAATATAGGATTTGTGAGGTTACAGTAACACCAAAAATAATTTTCTTAAATTTATTAACGTAAAATTTGCAACAAAAAACAAGATAACCCAAACATTAAAGAAACGTATCGAACAAGCTTGTTTGGTTGCAATATTAAGTGCAAAATATAGCAAACTTTCAAATATCAAAAAAGACCTATATTTTATTCACAAAAAACTGGTTGTAACATACTATAATAACAACTTTGCCTACAACTGTTTATGTGGGTAGAATTCGATAGATATGCTCATAGAAGAGTACTAAGAACATTGCAAAATGAAAACAAAGTTCATAGAAATAAAATCAGAAATCTCAAAGAAACAGTAAACAACGTATCAACACATCAGTATAATAGTTCTGAAACTTACTAGTATATAAACTAAATAGATATGGCATCAAAGGCAATCTTTTGAAATTGATTCAGTCATACCTAAGAGACAGGAAAAAAATTGTAAAGTTTCAAGATAATCTTTTAACGCCAATTGATGAAGCGTCTTCTGTACCTTAGGGGAGTCACATTGGTCCTCCACTTTTTCTTATATTTATTAACGATCTCTTATTTTTGCTCGAAGACTGTGAATTTTCTTTCTATGCCGACTTGAAAATATACAAGGCTATTAAAACAACCAATAATTCAGTTGTTCTGCAGCAAAACTTAACAATACTTTATGATTGGTGCAATGACAATGGTATGTACTTAAAAATTGATAAATGTGTAATCATTTCATTTTCAAGAAATCAGTTAACAAAGGTCTATGCGTACAATATTAACGGAAATGTGCTAGAGAGAACTAATTCAATTCGTGATTCAGGTGTAATGCTACACAGTGCTATGACCATGAAGCAGCATGCAAATAAAATTTGTTCAAGGGGTCATTCTATTCTGGGATTTATCAAACGAAGAGCTAAAGAGTTCAATGCTCTCTTGTACTATCAACTATAGTACAAGAACTATAAAAAATCGTACTATAAAAAATCATCTCAATAGAAATACAAAACAACAACAAAAACTCAACCACCTCTAAAAAAAAATTTAAAGGGATTATTTTTGGTGTTAGTGTAACTACAAAAAATTATATATTACTGTTAAAAATATTAAAAAATAAAATGTTTAAAGTTTAGTATGTTTTAAAGTGAGGTGGAAATTTCTATAGTGTGGGAAAAATATTAAAAATATGAATGCATGCATCATCGCCATCTTTAAAAAAAATTCAATATAATTTTGAAAGTGTGAGCAAAAATTTTCTTGTTTCTGTTACCAATCTAACGTAAATAAAACAATTGATATCAAATGAGCTATTCTTTTGCAAGTAGATTTTAAAAGTTATCTTGAGTTTGAATTTTCAGAAATCTTTCGGACCACCATATTTTAAAATTAAACACTTTGAAATATTTCTCAAAATCACGTATTTTTTTTTTGCTTGTATGCTTTTTGTCTGCCAAGCATGAAGTTCATAAAAAATGGTTGTATTCTACGGTTAATATAATATGGTGATAGTAAATAATCACCAAGAACGTTGATGGCCAAACACAGAATATGTGCTACAAAATCAAAGCCTTGGTAAAACTCTTTTCTTTAGTACAGGGGGTACAGGCAAATAACGACAAGGGGAAAAAGGTCGTCAATCATGTTTAGTTTTTTCAATATATGTAAAATTGTGTGTTGCACTTACGTTGATAGTCACCAAGCCCTCACCTCTTTTATCTGATGAATACCACATATTTTATAGTTTGTGGGGCGCTTGTCCTCGACGAGTCCGACAACTTTTGTACCTGCTAATTTCCTCGATTCGGCCGCTTTTTCGTTCATCAAACTCCGAAAAATACCGATTGCCCGGGATCTTGTAAATTTACTACCACAATTTTATTTTCTATTGATGAGGGAGGATGGAAATTTCTTTTAAAAAATGAGGGTAACCTTGCTCGACAAAAATTTGTCTGCTATTGTCGAGTTCAATTAGCAGACACATTTCTGTTGGACAAGGTTACCCTCATTTTCTAAAACAAATTTCCACCCCCATGATTGAAAAACAAAATTGTGGTAAAAAGTTTACAAAAAAGCGACTGAATCGATGAAAATGGCAGATACAAAAGTTGTCGGACTCGTTAAAGACGGGAGCCCTACGAAGTATAAAATATGTGGTAATCATCAAATCAAAAGGGTGAGGGCAAGGCAACTATTATGAAAATCCTATAGGACATTTTTGTTTTAAAACTACGTTTTATGACTGTGTTACATTTTATTTACATAGAAGAATTACTTGTCGTATACGAAGTGACTTAAGTATTGGATTACCTATAGTAGATTTTTAGACTTTAACCTTTTTACATTATTATTCTTATCATTTATATTATAAAAAATTTTTGATGTGACAATTTGTTTAAAAAAAATAAAATTAGAATATAAAATTATGCAAACAGTTTTCCAGTTTTCTATTTCATTTACTTTGTTACTGGCCTTGTTGTTACGAATTTTATTCGATTTTGATGGGATAAAAATTACGAAAAATCGAAATCTAAATTTCTTTCACCTCAATTTATTTTTATTTACAAATTTAACACATTTGGGACACAATTTGCTTCTGTTTCTAGAAAATTTTATTTGTCAGGAAATTATATGTTGTAGTTTTTCGGTTGTAATACCCCGAGTCATTGAAATTTTTTCGAAAATTTTTTGATTTTACGAATTAAATTATTTAGCAACACTGCGAATCAAAGCGCACAATAAACCACGAGTCCGAAGGACGAGTGGTTTAAGTAGCGGTTTGATTGAGCAGTGTTGCTTAAAAATAATTTAATGAGTAAAATTGAAAAATTTTTGACAAAAATTTCTATGAAGAGTGGTATTTAATGAGATAATTTTTTTTTAAATTATAATTTTGTTCAAAAGCTTCTATAAATAAAATTTTTCCTACAAATTATTCAATTAATAAAAATTTATGTAAAAATGCAAATAATAAAAATGTCCGTTTTCATTCATAGACATGCAATCGTTTATGTTTTTTGTTAAAAATAAATTACAAATGTATGATATTAATGCGCCTACTAAGATGAAATTATATTTCATTTTCTTCAAAGAAAAAATGACAACAAAGAATTATCATAACGACAAAGCAAAATTATCGACGACTAGAAGAATTGCCGACATTTAAAACAAAGCCTACTGTTTAAGTATCATAGTTTGTATGAATGGAAAATAAAATTTCTGACAGCAAAAAAAAATTATCATTGTAATTCGCTTTTGATGCCTGATATGAATTGAAAATTAAAAATGAAGTCTGACCTTCTAAAAATACAAAACCAATTTAAAACACTTCGAGTTCTTATGCAACAAGATGCAAACTAGTAACTACAAACAATATTTCTGGAATACGATTAATCTGGAATTGAGTTTCAAATATGAAACCAGGATGCTTTCTTGAAATTGAGCTATAATTTGATTAACTACTCTTAAAATTTCGGTCAAATAAATTGTTTTTTTTATATTAGCCCAAATTGTGTGAGGTTGGATAAATTTCAATAATTTTAAATCACAATTTCAACGTTAACTTATGCATACATTCAATCAAATTTTGATTTTTTTACGATTTATCTACGATACAGCAAACCTTTTCAGCTAAGATGTGAATAAAGATTACATGTAATATTCATATATCTTTTTATCTCTATTATATAATATTACTACATAGGAACCAAAAACTTTATAGCATGATACCATTGAGACAACGGTCATCATGCATGAAATGAAAAATATTTTATAGATCACAAGTTTTTCAAGTTTTGCTATTCCCCACAAGAAACATAAATTTTATGAATTATGGAATATCTTATTTTTAGCATGTTTTTATTTAAAGTTAAACGAAAAAGAAAACTACATCTCAAAATGTTAATCTCGAGTGACTTTAATGATGATGAATCCTTATACGGAGCATTTTTATACTGATTTGTCGATGATTGCTTTAGAAAAACATGTAAATTTATAGTGAAATTTTGTATTAAATTTCTAACCATTACTATGTGTGAATTTATCGGGTGAGGATTATTCTAGTCAACATCCTATGAAATCACGAGTGTAAAGTAATTATTTATTATTGCCAATCAATTCGGAACTAAAATCTGAGACATGGTCAATTTATTGCCATAAATATATGTATATATATATATATATATATATATATATATATATATATATATATATATATATATATATATATATATATTGAAAGAGATTATATATATATATATATACATATATATATATATATATATATATATATATATATATATATATATATATATATATATATATATATATATATATATATATATATATATATATATATATATATATATATATATATATATATATATATATATATATATATATATATATATATATATATATATATATATATATATATATATATATATATATATATATATATATATATATATATATATATATATATATTTATAAATATATATATATATATATATATATATATATATATATATATATATATATATATATATATATATATATATATATATATATATATATATATATATATATATATATATATATATATATATATATATATATATATATATATATATATATATATATATATATATATATATATATATATATATATATATATATATATATATATATACTATACAAATACAGGGCGAGTTTTTTAAAAAATGCCAGGCTTTTATCTCGAGAACCATGCTAGAAGGGACAAAATAACTCAAGGTGATTTGTTAAGGGTCGAGGGGGACGTCTAGTGGTAATATTGAATGACCTTGAAACTCATAAGTATAGGAATTATATGCCAAATTAGGGTTTTTTGTAATTTTTAGGCCACGTGATGTTCAACCCTTTAAAAAATCATCATTGCTGGAGGGTAGACTTTAACTGCTGTTACGTAGTGAATTAATTTTCCGGTTGATAAAGTGCGTAATCTGGGTGTATATCTTGATGAATCTTTGTCTGATGCCGAACATATCAGATACACTTTGAAGTTTATTTACTTTAAGCTACATCAACTCTATCAGTTTAATTATCTCTTACTAATGGAAGTTAAAGAAATGTTCATGCAATCACTGGTGTTTTCCTACTTTGATTATTGTGGTTTAGTTTTCTTTGAACTAGGTAATATATTGGAAGCCAAGCTTAATGTTGCTTATAATAATTGTGTTAGATTTATTTCTAGACTTCGTAAGTATGAACATGTGACGAATTTTCGTATTCAACTTGAATTTCTTCTGCCTAAAGAAGGTAAAATGCGAATGTCTGTTTTCCTCCATAAGCTTTTTATGGCTGGCATTCCATTCCTACTTGCTGGATGTTGTTGAGTTTTTGGAAAGCGACTATGATAATCGTTTCCGTTTATGCAATTTAAAAATTCCAGTTTGTCACTCGAAGTATTTTAAAGGATCATTACAGTTAGCAGCGGCAAAAACAGCGAGCCGCTTGTTTTCTCAGTTTCGAAGAACTACAAATGTGAATCAATTTAGAAAAGAACTGTCAAGTTTGTTCAAGTCTTGACTCGACGATTTATACTCGACTGTCTGAAAGTTGCACCTTTTTGACAATAACTTAAAAACTGTGCGCAGTAGAATTCCTAAAAAACGTATTTGGGTCAAAAAAGCTTTTAAGGGCGTTCAATAAATTATTGACTGCTTAGTTTTTGAGTTATTACTAAGAACGTGAGTTTTTTCTGTACCCTTCACCCCCCCCCCCCCCCCCTCTCACCCCCTCCTTCACTTGGAACATTACAAAAGAATTTTTTTTTTTAAATCTAGGTTATAAGAAATGTTGTAAAAATTGAATGAAAACTATAGGGGTCAGCTCATCGGGTTGAGAGTCGAAATTTTGGAAAACAAAAATATTTTTGACCTTGACGAGTTTTAAAAAAGTTTCGTTATCAAATATGCAGAATTTTGATAAGAAAAGTTCATGATCAAAGCAAATACAGCCGAGATCAAATCTTTATCAGTCAAGTAAACTATCAATTCGAATAAAAAATTATCAGTATAGTAATTTTCCAATGAATTTGCAAAAATCGTCAAACAAAACGCAAAGTCTTTAGTTAGTTATTATAGAAACATTTTTGGCGCTTTTTATTGTAATGGATTAGTGTCGATAAGTGAGGTTCTCGGATTACTCTAACTTCAGGGCTAGTTGTTTAATTGACGGAGACATGTTTGACATAAAGATATACATATATCGTCTACATCCTTTTGGAAGTTCTAAGTTTGCATTTTTGGATTATATTTTGGCATATACGCAAATAAAAAGGTGTTTTAATTTATGTCACTAATTTTGTTATTACTTATTTCGGTCTGAAAGACCTAAATATTACATTTTGGAGCCAAAATAGAAAATCTTACCCTCACTTTTTGGAGATTCTAAAAATTCAAGAAAAAAACGTATGTCTTACTTTTTCAAAGTAAGGAGCCCTAAAAATTAAACTAATTTTAGAATTTTTGTGCATAGTGCATAAAAGTGCATAGTTAGAGCAGAGGGGCCCCTAACAAGCATGAATATTGATAATTTAGCTAATCCGAGTTAACTTTGAAATTAAACGGCTATACCGATTTCAAAAAATATATTGTTTTTGACAGGTATTAGTTAATTATTTGAAAAAAAAAATTAATTAAATTAAAATTAATTAATTTTAACTATCATGGCTACTGAATTCGGAAATTATAACATAGCTTATGAGCGACAGCTCGTTCAACCTAACCTAACCTAGCACCACTATTGACCTAAAATTGGCAAATTTTGTATAGAAATTGTTCGAAAAAATGATGAAAAATTAGAATTTCGTCGGACTAAAAATCTTTTAAATTAAATATCTCAAAATCACGAAAATAATATTTAAAAATAATATTTTTAGATTTGACATATTGTTTCAAATAAACAAAAAAGTTGAACTTTGACCCTAAAGCCATCTTTAAAAAAGTTTTTTTAATATTTTAATTTTAAAATTAATGAAACAAAAGTTTAATTAATTGTAGAGTTCCGTAAAAGTAAAAACGGTAAACTCATTGGTGAGACTTTGGTGTCCGTCCGAACATAGATAAGGAGATAGTAAAACAAAAGTTTGGTTTAGAAAAATCGAAAAATATCGAAATATTTCAAAAAACATATTTCAATGAACTTTCGACTGCTTAGTTTTTGAGTTATTGCCAAAGGCGAGTGTTTTTTTCTGTCCCCCCCACCTTAACTTCGAACATTACAAAAGAAATTTTTTTTAAAAATTCACGGTTGTAGGAATTTCGCATAAAAAACGAATTTTTGTTTTGGTTGTTATAGTTTCAAATGTTCACTGGAGGGGTTTGAGAGTACAGATTTCGAAAAAAAATTAATTTTGATCATGTTATATGGGGTGTGGGGTGTCGAAATGAGAAATGTAAAAACTGCTTAGTCAATGACGCTACATCACGGCGAATTGGCGCCTTACAACCAATGCGACTCAAGCGTCTGTACTCCATGTCAGGGGCGGCTTGGAGCGGGCATTTGTCTTGAATCTTGGCAACGCTCCTATATGGAGCATAAACGCCTTAAAAAAAAAAATGGGGTGTCATGTGAAAGGTATTTTTGTAGTGCAAAACAGATTGTAATTTTCAAAACCACAGTTTTCAACTTATTTTGGAAAATGTGATTTTTTTGCCCTTTCCCTTTTCTACAAAAGAAAAAATTTAAAAAATTTACGGATGTAGGAATTTTGCTAAATCAAGGGGGTAGAAATTTTAAAAAAAGTATTATTTTTGATCAAGTCAAGTGGGGTATCATATGAAATGTGATTTGTTTTTGTAGTGCAAAACAATGTTTTTGTAATTTTCGAAGGCACCGTTTTTGGTTTATTTCTGAAATTGTGTTTTGGAGAAGAACTATTCTCGTAGAATAATATATACACGGAACCCTCGACGAGCGAGTTATATTCGCACTTGTCCGAATTTTTTTCTCAAGATTAACTAATCACATATCAAACAAAAAAAGTTTGTTAAAATCGGTATATCCATTCTTGAGCAATTTAATTTCAAAATTAGTTTTGATTGGCACAATTTTCATTTTGCATGCACGTTTAATAATTTTTCAACTGTAGTGCAGTGAAAACATAAAATTTGAAAATGATTTTGAACATCGCTGTGTTGTTGAGGTTGAGGTATTTTTATTCTTTTACCAAACAAAGTGATGAAAGTTCGCTATGCCGCATTTCAAGCATTTTTTTTATATATAAGCTCAGTTTGTTTCAAATTAGTAGGATGTTTTCCTGTTTTCATAAATATCTAAATATTATTTCCATTTCCGTTTAGACTGTAACATATGGACATAATGTTTATATCTAATCCCACCTAAATACCAAGACCGTAACGCCAAAACCAAATATTCAACATTAAACTAAAGTTTATTTTCAAACTTCAACTCATAAATTTTTGAGTAAAATAAATAATATTCATTTTCTCTATCCTTTTGTGTCCACAAACCAACAATCAAAACAATATTCTACCAAGGATGATATTGTCTGTGCTTTCGAGAAAAACCATTTGTTCCTTCATTGTGTTCTATATAAACGAAAATAAATTTATAGCTTTCTTTACGTTGTTTTTCTCGTTCTGTTACTTTCTTGTTGTTGTGATTATTGTGAAAAAATTGTTGCAAAATTCAAAATGACATATCTCATATCTTAGTGAAACGATGAAATATTTTTTTAAGAAAAATAAACAACAATGTCATCATACTTGTCATCATCATTCGTGTCTTGTATCATATTAAATTTTGTTTGTTTAATATAAGTTTTTTAATAAAAGTTTTCATATTCGTTTTCCTTATTTTGTAGATTCAAATGAAAATTTTCGAAGGATTTAAATCTCTAATGGATTTTGTACCTATAACAATCAAACAAAATTTGAACAAGAATATTTTTTGGTGGTATTTCAACAAATAATTATCACGCTGTACTAGGATCTGACAACTTTACACTATGGAGCATTATTCGACCACTTTATTAAAACAGGATTCTTGAAACGGTTGTTTTTGTTAGAAGCTTCAAGGTATCTTTTGACAAACGACAGACAAATATCATATCTCCATATATCTTCGTCAAATGTTTGAAAAAATTTATATTCTGGAATCGCATTAAAATTTTACCGCTCTATATTTGTCATCTTTGATGTACATTCGTACGTTTATTTGTGATGTATTTTATTTTAAAGAATTTTGAGTTTTGACTGCTGACACATTGCTTGAATGGTCGTGTTTATGATTATTGCACATTGTTCAACATTTTTTTGGTATTAAATATTTTAGCAGGAGAAATTTTCATCTTCATATACTTCAAATATATAACAATATGTATAACTTAATTTTATAGGACTATAGGATTACGATGAAACATTTTTTTGAATCAATACTTATATTAATATTTGCTTTACAAGGTATCGGTTTCATATTTCAGGTTATATCCCGGTAAGAATAAGCTAACGGTCAAAGCCCACGCCATAGCTTTTAGGGTCTGGGCCAGCTTACGATTTTCAAACGGCTCAAGCTTGGACAAAGCTAGGACTGATGTCCTGGGGTTAAGACTGGCAAACTAAGCTTGGGCTAAGTCTGGCAAATATGACTTGGGCCAGGTCTTTCAAATCAATTTTTTTCCCAGACTTCGTTTAGATGTGTGGAATTAGGTTGTGGAACGGCTTACATATATAAAAATAAAGATAAACATAATATGGCTTGCACATGTTTAGAATGCTTTAACCTGGTGAATAACGTGTAATAGAATAAACGGAATCTTGGTTCAATCAATTAAGCATTTACAACGGGCCCATACTTAAACCAAAGTTAAATAGCCAAGGCTTGGCTCGCCAATGCTGGCCCAAGATTGGATGGTTCTTTAATATTGGTCGCTTCTATTCGGGATGTCATACGACAACTTATCTGTTTGTATTTCTTAAAAAATAGTTAATAGTGTGGAGAAGCTGCGGGAGTATGCATCAATTTCAGCGTTTCCAGGGGACATGGTGTAGGAGCCTGTGAATTGATAGTGACTGCAAGCATGGTGCTTGTCACAGAGGTGAGGGTTTTGTGACATCCAATTGCAATTTCAAAGGCTTCATTGGTTTATCGAATTAGACACTGTATGGTCAGAGCGACCAGGTTGAGGGAGCGAAAATATTGGTGTTTGCTCAGTAACAATCAGCCGGGAGAGTCTTGGATCGTCTGGTTGAGCAGCAGAACAGTAGAGCGCCAGCAGAATGCTCGTAACCATGCAACGTCTATTGGGAGCGATAATTGGGATATACAGGACAACCCAGCAGACACAGGAACCATTAAAAGTGCCACGATTTCAGCTACCCGTGCTAGGGGGAAGAACTTCTAAGAGCTCAGCTCTAAGAGCAGTTCTAAGAGCTGAAGATCTTTTCGATAATCCACCTTTGGCTTCACCTCCTTTTAACTAATTTTCACAGGGTCATCATACAGCTGCTGCACTATTGCCGATTGGAGGATACCGAGAGGAACGAAGAAACGACTTTAATCATTTCGACTTGAATCGGGTTCATCTCTGCACTTGTGATATTCATTCACAGGATGTCCATGAATTTGTTCATCGAGTGGAGGCGGCTAATAAGAGGGATGGTGTGAGCTGGTATAACCTCAGGTCAAAAGTTCGTCGATACATCAAGACCGCACCTGATAGATACTACTTGAATCTTACTCATGAACATCAGGTATTACAGTAACCCAGCGCTTCGGGAGGGACAAATGAGGACTTTTGGTACCCTCACAGACGACAAGACGGTATTGCGTGTTCTACTGAATCACAGACAAAAACCTACCGCAAGAAAACATCTATGAGTACATTGTAAAGGTTTGGGCTGTAAATCTTCGGTTGGAACGTTCGTTAGCTGAAAATGAAATTATTGAAAAATCCAGAGAGGGGCTGAGTGCAGATTTTAAGAATACTACCTTTATAGCTAACACAACTTCAATGGACGAACTTTGAACATTTTGTCAGAAGTTCGAAAGATTGTGGTATGCAACAGCTTCAACTAGATCAACAGGTTTAGGAATCAGCCCACTACAACAAATTGAGAATTTTCTGCATATTCTGCATATATTTACCTGCTGCAAAGGCCTTTTATGCCGTCAACATCTGCTCAACAAGGGTCACCAACGTCTACAGATAAATTTATCTATTTAAATGTCGTGAACTTGAACACCGTGCTCCTTGTGACGTAAGAGAAGTCGCGATCGGCCTTTTCTTTCTTTCGCCACAAGAATAATGAAGTTAACTTATATACCAATCTCCAAACATAAAAGTTAGCACATTTATATAATTTGGATGTGACGATATTTATTTATTTATTTATTTTTATTTATTTAATGATCTCAAATTTTGTACTACATATTATTATAATGAATACATGAATACATGAAAGAAAACTTACACTAAAACAAAAAAATTTTAAAAATTATTCATCATGATCATGAAGTATCAAAAATTTGAAATGTAGACACCACTTAGACAGCTATGTCTGTATTGTGGAACCATCAAAAAATTTTCTTTATTGTTAGCAGGTTGTGGGGAAGTAAAGACGTAAAACTAGATTGTTTCATTTTATTAAGTAAAATCCGTACTAGAACGAAAAGATCATTGGTTAGACGATTACATTAAAAAATAAGTTGACATTCTCATTTTCAAACAGCCACAGTTTAAGCATACGTGTAAATATTCTACCTGAGTTCTGGATTCTAATCATAGCAGTAAGCTTATTGAAGAAGGTGGGACCGACACCAAGAAAAGAATTACGAAAATGTTCGCATCGAAATCTTGGAACTTCATGTATAATACCATTATTAGAGCGAAAATTATAGTTAGCAGAAATCCTTGGAGGTAGGTTTCCACTTCTCTCAAAAAACAACCTTAGAACTTTAAAAACATACAAGTGTTGTAACGGAAGAATACCATTGGACTGAAAAAGTAGCCAAGAGGGAGCAAGACGCTTTTGAAAATTCATTATTATGAGTATAAATTTTTGCAGTATATAAATGGGTTTATATGTAGTGAAATAAGCACTGCCCCAGAAAACAATGCCATACTCCAATATTGACTGAATATTTGAAAAATAAAAAATCTTCAAGACTGATGGTGGACAAAAATTACGCAGAAGATACATTGATCAGACAGCATTATTCATTACTTTTTTTAATTTATTTATATGTTGTTTCCAATTAAGATTGCTATCCAAAACAACGCCCAAATATTTGAAGCTATCAACACGCTCAATGAACATACAAGTGGAATTGCAAGCAGTACCATTACAATTTAAACTATGATAAATAACATGTAAGTTGGGGTCTAAGTGTACATCACCTGATATTTTGAAAAGCATATATTTTGTTTTTTCACTAAGAATTAACGAATGACAATCTAACCAGCTGCGAATAATTTTCAAGTCTTGGTCATGTCAATCAACAAATTGGAGAATGATTTGCCTTCGTATCTTAGAGCCATATCATCAGCGTAGGCTACAATTTTACCAACTAATTTTAGTTTAAAAAACGAATTAATGTAACACAGGAACAGGATTGGTCCAGAACAGACCCTTGTGGGACACCAATATTAATAGTTCCAGCTTCACTTACGTAATTGTTCATTTTTACACAAAAACGTCTATTACTAAGGTAGGACTTAAGCCACTCATAAGCAATTCCCCTAAACCCCATATTATACATTATCCACAGGAGAAGAGGATGCTTTAGCAAATCAAACGCCTTTTTAAGATCAAGGAACAACACAGAGGCACAATTTCTATCATTAAGCGACTGATATAGAGGATTTAAAAGGTTACACAAGGCCGATTCAGTACTCTTACCTTTGCAAAAACCATGTTGACAGCTGTTAATTACATTATTTTGCGATAGAAACAATATCAAACGGGATTTAAAAGCTTTCTCCAATAATTTTAGAAGTGCTGGTTGCAGCGCAATAGGTCTATAATTATTTAAAAGAAGACGATCACCATTCTTGAATAAAAGAATAATATTAGCATTCTTTAATCTATCAGGAACCACACCTTTAGAAAAAGACAGATTAAAAACATTAGTAATCGCGTCTAATAAATTATCACACGTATTCTTCAAAATTGTATTACTTAAATAGTCAGAATCAAGAGTCTCTTTACGTTGAAGGTCATGAATTAGATTGAAAATCTCAGATTGGCTAACTGGAGACAAGAAAATGGTTTGGGCCACATAGTCAATTTCGGAATTATAATTATTAGGTATAGTAATATTTTTTAATTATATTTATAAATTATATTTTTTTATAAATAAGTCTTGAACTTGTGGAACTCCGTAAATATATATTTTAATTTTCAAAACCTTCTTATTGAGCCCACTTAAATAAAAAATAAAATTTCTTTCTAATTTTTATTTTTTAAAATATTTTTGAATGCATTTCAGGTTATTATATGCAACCCATCTTCAGCAAACTCGATTTATTCAATAAGAAGGTTTTGAAAATTAAAATATATAGTAATATTATTTAATAATTCGTTAGAAATTTCCACAAAAAAAACATTTAAACTCGTTGACGATATCATTTGCATCAGTTAAATGCACATTGTTTACAGAAATAATCTCATTAATATTATTAGTTTTAATATTCTTAGTGAGAATCTCATCGATTGGTTGCCAATTTCTTTTAGGATTGGACTTATTATTATTAAAACGGTCCAAGTAATACTGTCCTTTCTCACGCTTTATATCTTCATTAATTTTTAAACATTAGGATGTATAATATTTTTTTAAATTTACATTAAGTGGATTTTTGCCAACATATTTTGCTTGTTTGTTTTTCTTATTAATACGCCTAGCAAGGTTTAAGGAAATCCAGGGTTGAACTCTTCTAGTGGAACGACTCTGTGATATGTCGAAGTAACAACTATTTATCAAGCTACCTAATGTTTCACAAAACTGATCAAAAGCAATGACAACATCCGATTCTTCCAGTAAAGCACTCCAACAACACTGAACCAATAATTTGTTTAGTTTAAAATAATCAATCTTACGAAAATTCTGCCTTAAATGGTTACGTTCGGCTAGAATGGTAGAAGATTTAATACTAAATTCCATCATGTGATGGTCGGTAATGTTCAAATCAACAGCTGCAGCCGAAATTATAGTAAAATCATTAGATCGGAGATGCACAAATAGATGATCCAAACAGGATAAAGGGCTACCACAGGATCGAGTTACACAATTTATGAGCGACTTTAAGCCAAGTGATGATAAAAGAAACATATAGTCATTGCAGCTGATTGGAAAATCTAGAATATTAATATTTAAGTCACCAAAGATCAACAAATTTTTATGAGAAATCGCTCCAATAATGACACTAAACTCATCTAGAAAACAATGTACAGAAAACTCTTGTAGTCGATAAACACAAATAAAAACATAAGATTCATTATTAATTAAACAATCGACTTTAATAATATCAGCCGATTTACTATTGATGATATTATAGGAACAATTTAACAAGGAAGAACCATATACGCATACACCACCAGATCTAAACGAATCGTTACAATTAGCAAAAAGATCGAAACCGCGTATATTGTAGTTAGAGCGCTCGTAATCATAAATCCAGATCTCAGATAGAAATAGTAAGGAAAGCATCTTATCAAGAGAATGCAAGTAGGCAGTAATTTTATCGAAATTGGCACGTAAACTTCTAATATTTTGATGAATAACGAGAAAGTCATTTAAATTGCAAGAATTATTTGGTATTGCATGGGAAACATCGAGAACATTTAACACTTCATTACTATCATCATGATAATCTTCTTCATCTCTAAAATTAGACATAAAAATTAAAATTAAAATAATTTTTTTATGATACTTAAATTATTCTTTGAAGATCATCAATAGAGTTGATAGTAATTACGTTACAGCCATCAGTACGTCTCATTAAAATTTTCCCATCACGAACCCATAGGTACTTAAAACTCTTCTCTTTTTTGAATGACTTTGCAGCAGCATACATTTGTCTTTTTGCGAATGTTAAACTGTTGTTAATAAACATTGGGTTTGTACTTTGTTTACCAAAGACGCTAGTTGTAATTTTAGTTTTAACACTCCGTTTCGCTCGTAATATATTGTTTTTGATTCCAATATCCGATAATTCAACACTAACAATACCAAGATTGTCAGTCGACGAATCGTTTTTTATTTTTGTCCAAAAACATTTGTGTATATTTTTATCATCCAATTTAATATGCAAAACTGTATCAAAAAACCAGATGACAGACGACTTCAAACGATCATTTTGTACATGTGGATAACCATACAACTCAATACAATTTTGCAAAGCACCCTGTTCAATGTTGTTAACAGTGGTTTTTAAAACACTAATTTCTGACTTCATTTTGGCGTTATCAGCAGTAAGAACATTAATCTTTTCCTGAAGGACACTTTCAAATGTTAACATTTTATTATTAATGAGTTTCGTCATAGACACAACTTCCTGTTTTAATAGTTTCATTTCATTCCAAATATCCTTCAGAGAGAGATTATTTGCAGCAGATGATCCAGAGAACAGACATGATTCATTTTCAGAGGCAGATACCTGATTATTCATTTTCTTATGCTTTGACTTGCATTCGCTGCACCTCCAAAGTTTGTTTTCATTAAGGATCAACTCAATCTCCGACCTTGATACGTTAACACAACTACCGTGGAAGAAAATCGAACAATCAGAACATTTGATTTTGTTGTTGTCATCGCGAACAATTCTTCCCTCACAAATCCGGCAAGACATTTTTTTCAATAAAGGTTGTTAAATGAACAGTAAAATGAAAATTTCTAGCAATAAAAATGCACTGTACACAATTAATTTCACAAGATTTATATATACGAGGAATTTCACGAAGGTTCAACATCGTTTTGACTTGACCCCTTTTAATTTTGATTATTTTTTGTTTATAGATAGTCTTTGATAAATAAAAAATACAAGTTCTCTTAGAATTTTTTTTTTCGACCAGGGGTCTTCACAGGGTGCCCCTCAATTTTTTGTTATTTTGTGATGTGAGTGCATTTTGACGAGCGATTGTAGAAAAACTACTCAATCGATTTTCATAAATGATATGTCGTTGAATAGGTATTAGAACAAAGTTTTTAAAAATGTACACTGTTAATTTTTTGAAATAATTTTTAACGGTGTAACATAAGAAAAAAACGGTGTAATTGAAGAAAAGATGGCATAGACTCTTTTTTTTTTTTTTTAACTAAATTGAAGCTTATTTTATGTCTAACAACTTGTGAAAGTTTAGGACTAGCATCATTTTTCGTTTTAAAGATAAAATTCGTTGTGCATATGGCTGTCGGGAATCAGTTTTTTTTTGTTCTGAAGGAAAATTATAAAAATGGCGTTATAAACTAAGAGAATTTTTTTTTGTTAAATATCAAATATTTGATTATTAAATGAACTTTTTAAAATGTTATAAAAATTATATATGTACAATAAAGAAAATATGAGCAATATCAGCAAAAATCCACAAAAGCGCTTATTGCTATGAACATTAAATGAAGCTTATGTGGAGTTTAAAAATAAGTTTCCTGATGTGAAAATAGGATTTACTAAACTGACGTCCCTTCGACCACAAGAATGTATAAAATTATCCCAAGGAGTTCATAATGTGTGCGTGTGTACCATACATCAAAATATAAAACTAATGATTCAACACTCTTAGATGTCTTGGATTACTGATGCTGCTTTCCAGAATTATAAAACATTAATTGACTTTATTTCATGTGGTGAATTAACAGAAGATAGTCATACTTTGAAGTGCAATGAATGTTTAAAAAAACTTCAACAACTGGAAGAAAGATTAATAAATGATTTTGACGTTAAAGGAATCCTTCAAGTCAAATATCAACAATGGAATTTGCAATTTGGATACTTTAATAGAAACTGTAGAAGAATTTATGAAAAAATTTGTTTACCGTTTACAAATTTTGATAACACACAACTTTATAGCAAAACAGCAATCTACATTCATTGAGGAAAGAAAAAAAAATTAGAACCAGGAGAGTGCTTCGTTCAAGGGGATTTTTCTTAAAACTACGCCTTCATAATTCAGGATTCGGTCCAAGGTTATCATTATAATAATTCACAAGCTATTGTTCATCCATTTGTCATTTATTTGAGAAGTGCCGCAAGTGAATATATACAGCACCGGAGTTTTATACTCATTTCGGATATAAACGATCACAACAGTACTACAGTCCATCTTTTCATTACATAACTTATTGAATTAATCAGAACGCATATAAATTATAATATTAGGAAAATAATTTATAACAACGACGGTGCACCTTCTCAATACAAAAATAAACAAAGGCTAATTAGCTTATGCCACCATAAAAAAGACTTTAAGGTTGATGCAGAATGGCATTTTCATGCTACTAGCCATGGAAAGGGACCTTGCGATGGGATTGGTGGTACACTGAAGCGTGCTGCACACCGTTATGGTATGGGGAGCAGAGATATTATTGATACACCAAAAAACTTTTCGAATGGGCTTTAAAATGGGAATCTACCATGAACTTTGGATACGCCGATAAAAATGAATATCAATTAACAAAAGAAAAATTACAAAATCGATATAAAAATGCGATTATTATAAGTGGAACTCAAAAATTTCATTCTTTTGTACCATTAAATACTAAGACAATAATTGCAAAAATGTTTTCCAACTCAAAAGAAACTTTTGAATGTAAAATAAGTAAACAATTTTTAATAACTATATTTATTTTCTTTAACCTACATATATAATTTGTATGATATTTTAAAAAGTTTATTCAATAATAAAATATTTGTAATTTAATGTTAAAATACATTCTTTTTCTTTATGATTTTATAATAACATAATATGAACATAATACTTCTCCAGTCAAAAGTTCCTAAATAGATTTAGTTATTTATACGGCTTTTTTGTTTGCAGTCGAGACTGTCAAATTATTTTTTATAAGAGTGACAAGTGATTACTAAAAGTGATAACTAAACATTTCATTTTTTTATGCTATCTAATACAAAGAAAATAATTGCAGAAGTGTTTTCCTATTCAAAAGAAACTTCTGTTTGTAAAATAAGTAAATCGTTTTTAACAATTGTATTTATTTTATTTATTGTACTATATACCTATATAATTTTTATAATATTTTAAAAAGTTCATCTAATAATAAAATATTTGATGTTTAACAAAAAAAAAGGTCTCTTAGTTTATAGCGCCATTTTTATGACTTTCCTTCAGAACAAAAATAAATGATTCCCGACAGCCATATGCACAACGAATTTTATCTTTAAAACGAAAAATGATGCTAGTCCTAAACTTTCACAAGTTGTTAGATATAAAATAAGCTTCAATTTTGTTTAAAAAAAAAAAAGGCTATGCCATCTTTTTTTCAATTACACCGTTTTTTTCTTATGTTACACCGTTAAAAATTATTTCAAAAAATTAACAGTGTACATTTTTAAAAATCGATTGAGTAGTTTTTCTACAATCGCTCGTCAAAATGCACTCACATCACAAAATAACAAAAAATTGAGGGGCACCCTGTGAAGACCCCTGGTCGAGAAAAAAAATTCTAAGAGAACTTGTATTTTTTATTTATGAAAGACTATCTATAGGTAAACAAAAAATAATCAAAATTAAAAGGGGTCAAGTCAAAATTTCGCAAAAATTGGCTGAACTTGCGTGAAATTGCTTATACATATATATGTAAATATTTACAGTTTATACTTATTTATGAAACTGATACTTGTTTTAATATGAATCATTAATTTTATTATTTTTTTGATTATTTTTGATTTAACAAAAGCAAAATTAAAATAAAGAAAATAAAATCAATGTTGTCCCCACAACAACTGATTTTATACTCCAAATTAAAATTCAATTCTTATAAAAGGGTGCATTTATATAGAATCCTAATTTACTTGGTATTATTTGATATAGCTTGAAAATATTGGTAAACGTTTTGCTACATTTTGAATTTCTTGAATTCATTTCACGATCCAAAAGTGTTTTCCTTCAAATCATGGATAATTTCAGCGATTTTGAAATAGTAGTTTTGGTAGTAACTCATATGTCTCATATGTTATTCAACGGTTTTAATCTAATTGTTTAAGCAAACAAAAAAAAATATATAAATGTTGTGTCGTCCATAATTTTAGGTCCTGTATACTATGGGTAAGTTAAGTTTTTTTTTAAATAAAAATTTCAAAATTATATTCCATTATTAAAGCTTCGTGTTTTGTTTGTATATTATTACTATTATTTTTTTGTGATTCATTAATCTTGAAAATGATGTAAGTGCTTAAACTAGGACGCGGGCGGACGGTTTGATGACACATGTAGGGTAAGTAGGTGTTCTGAAAAAGTGGATTTCCCTTTCTTTATTTTCCTTTTATTCTAGTTGTCTAGTTATCTCTGCCTAGTGTATACCTCTAAATAATAGCGATCTATACAAGATTTGTATTCTTTTTTCCAATTCCACGACCAGCCGTGAGCTTTAGCCGGAGCTACATTGATAATGGAAAACGGGAATACAGATAATTAAAATTCTGCAAGCGCGGTATCTAAACCGGCTACCGGCCGCTACATCCTCATTGTCCACAGAAACAAATCAAATTATAAGGTTGGAAGTGTCACAAAACCGAATGTGATTTTGATATTAAAATTGTCTGTATTGTCATCCTGATTTAAACTACAGAACGGGAAGTGCGGTTGTCGGGAACATCATTAAAACTTGTTAGTAAAAATATTTTAGGACTATTAGTATTTTGGGAAAAAATTCCTTGGAGTTATTCAAATTTGTCAATATATCGTATTGTAGGTATACATCATGCATCCGCAGCACGGACGGTATCATTAATAGGAGTTTAGGATATAACGATGTACCCATCACTTTGAACTAAATCCTGTGGGCACAGGACGTCCATGGAGTGAATGGAGTTGCAACTGGTCTGGGAACAAGTGCCTAAGATCTGGAATGACCCATCCTGATCATCCACTCTATATTCTATCATCCATCATTCCAACAAACAATTCAACAGCATTAAAAGTAAACCAGTTAACAGGTTTTAGCTCTTACTTGCTTAAAACTCTTTAATAGCTGCCTCAGGTATGGTATCTTTCCTTAAGAGTGGAAAATTGGTTGGGTTATATTAATTCAAAAAACCGAAGATAGGGACTTCAGCGACTCCAAATCTTATCGACCAGTCACGCGTCTTTCAGTTCTGGGTAAAATCTTCGAGAAAAAAATGAACAATAAGCTGTAATCTATGGTGGTAATGTCTCATAATCTGGGTAATAATCTTTGGTTCTGGGTAATCTATGGCGGACTAGTGTCATGAGCTACCCAACAGGACTCCGCTGTTCAGTTAATCTCCTGAGATTGCTGGAGAGCTATCCTCATTCGAGCAAGGCAATAATTAATAAACTTTATTATTTATTTATTATTAATTTATTAATAATAAATAAATAATAAGGGAAAAAACTATTACAAGAGGAGCCCCGCAAGGGCCTGTTCTTGGTCCAACTTTTTGGAATATGGTTTTTGATACTAGTATAATAAGTGTAATAATAAGTTGCATACGCTGCAATGAATTCTAGAAAACAATTACAAGAAATAGATCAAGAAGCATAAGACCGGATGACCTCCTGGTGCAGAAGAAACAAGTTAAGTCTTGATAGAAATACACTGCATCTTATTCATAAGATTGTAGTGGAATCTATTTTGTCGTACTGCTCAAATGGTTGGTATGGGCTGACCAACGTTAAGCATAATGCACAGTTATTAAGTGCTCAAAGAAATATGTTGCTCCACATGATCTGAGGTTACAGATCCATTTCTACAACCTCGACTCAGGTTACTGCTAGCACAATCCTTTTAGACCTTCTTCTTAAAAAGAAGGTCGAATTTTACAGTCGTGTTGTTAACATAAACAGCAAAAAAGGGACTGCAGTAGAAGACCCTCAATAAATGGAAGGCACGCTGGGATTCTAGATAAGGGAGGCATACGTTTCTCTTTATCAGTGATGCAACTTTATCTTTAGGCAAGAAAAAGGTAGCTCTGACTGGTCCTATGGTTCATTTTATAACTGAATATGGCAAATTTTGAGAGTACTTGAAATGTGTTGATGTTACGGAGAATGTTTAATGCACAGCATGTGGTGTGGATGATTCTACATTACATTTTCTTCTGAATTGCATAGAATACGAGACCTTAAGGATCGATCTAAGATCGTCCTAACTACACTTAGTATACTTCGGAACACCAAAAGATACACTTAGTATACTTCTGAACACCAAAAATATTAATCTGCAATTAGATTATTTTGTAATAAAGCTCATAAACTGATGCGAGAAAGAAATCAAGTCTAACCCTTAGGGTTAGACTACTTTCTAACATAGTTTTAAGATTATAGAACAAATAGTTACTTTGTATGTAAATCATCAACCTCCTCAGGGTTAGGAATGGAAAGGAGCAACTAAATTAATTTGAATGAAATGAAATTTAACAAGTTTACTTTCTGATGAAAAACACTAAAAATTTTTAACTAGGAACAGGAGTGCTTGCAATAAAGAGCTATGGTGGTGTTCCTGGGTTGCGTTAAAAGCCTAGCTTAGGCTGTTCAACTAAAGATGTATGCCGAACTTGACTGGATGCTTCACATGGGCGTGATTGGAAGTCTAATAGTTCCTAGTATGCACCAGTAGTTTTGGTTCATAAAAGTTCTGGAAAGAACAGGTTATGTTTAGATTCTCGTCGTATCAATTCTCTGACCATGAAGGACACTTACCCCTTCCCTTGGTCGATGGCCTATTAAGTCATCTAAATGGCACGAATTACATCTCAAGTATCGATCTCAAGGATGTTTTCTAAATCATTCCGTTCGCAGAGCCAGTGGCTTATGTCACAAAAGGGTTTGAGTTGCCAACTAAATCTAGGATGGAGTCTAAAGCTCAGCATATGATCTTTACAATTATCCACTAAAAGTGGACCCAAAACATTGTCCCTGATGCTCTAACTTGTCCTTATAATGATACACATGAAGAAATTTCTGAAGCACTAACACATCACATTAATGATATGAAGCTTTACGATGAAAGTTATCAACACTAAAACTACACGAAGCTAAGGTCCAAATGTCACCCAAAGACCCAAAGAACCATTACTAGACGCCAAACCGAATTATGTATTTGCCAGTATGGAAGCTCTGGGTACCAAAACATTTAATATTAGAAACGATTAAGAGATATCATGATGATAGTACTGCTGGCTCATAGAGGAGTAAAGAAAAATTAGGAAGTACTTCTTTACTGTTGGCCTGGTATGGTGTCACAAGTTCACAACGTTGCATCTTACAATATCTACAATCGAACAAAAGCTTCAAACTAGATTTTGCGTACACCGATGCAATTTCAGTTCGTATCTGAACGCCCATGGCAGAAAGTCTATATAAATTTTTTTGGACCGTATCCCCGTTCTAAACTTAAAAATACGGTAATATTGATTGTCCTTGATCTTTTCACTAAATTTGTATTACCCAAACTTCTTCGGAACGCAAATTTACCGAAGGTTAATGCTTTCTTGAATAGCGATATTCTAGGCATATGAGGTATCAGAGTAACAATTATTGAGTTAATCATTTCAAAGTTTATTATTGGATTTCAATATTCACCATGTTAGAACTGGGGTCTACAATCCACAGAGTAATGCTTTAGAGAGGGTCCACGTTGCCCTACGAAAGTTTTTGAAGGGTCAACACACATCATGGGATTCTCAAATCCCATCTGTGGGAGAAAACTTATGCTTTGTGAGCCGCTGGACATGATTGCACTCAATACTCACCGTATTGTTTGTTGTTTGGACAAGATTCAATATCAGATGGAAAATCTTATCAACTTATGAAATTCTTTCACATCCTCGATGAGACTGTTGACGAAGAGTTGAATCGTTTTCAAGCAAACAATAAATCTGCATTTTCGAACAATTTTACCTAACAAACGTGTCTTCACGCGGCAACATCTCTTGACTGAGGCAGCAAATAATTTCTCCGCAAAACTGGCACCTAGGTTAATGGATGCAGTCATTGAATCTAAGATTGCCAATGTGCTTGATGAATGTAAAAAGTTGGATGGTAAAAGCATCGTGGCTTATCACCCAAAAGACATTTAAGCGTGATCTTTCTATATTACTTTCTTTATTTCATTGGGTTCACTCTATTATTATTTTTTTTTTCTGTATAGGGAATCAAAAAATTCTGATGGATACAATTGATTATGATGCCAAGTGTTCCGTGACAATCTATTTATAGATTTGGCGTGCGTTGGTTTTCACTTTTAATCGGTTTATTAGTTCCGATTCGATTCCAGTTCCCATATAATCGTGTTATTCAAGCTAATTCAGTTCATCTGTTCCGTTCTCTCTGAGTTACTTGCAAGTGTCTCAAATAAATCATAGTTTTACCCCATACTTAATAAAACTCGTAAAAGCAAAGAAAAAAATATGGAGGGGCTGAAATCTCACAGCTCTGAGATATCAAGACTTCGGTCTGGGTTAAGGATTTTGATATAGTTTTCGGCAAAAAACTTTTATGAGGACATAGTTTTTAGTTTTGGATAGCGATGTATATCAAACATAACTCTTTGTTAAAGTACAAGTATTTTTTATCTCTGTTTAAAAATTTATTACAAAACTAACACGAAACATCAATACGTTGCCGGAAAATTATAATTAAAATTCCAAAAATATTGCTAAATTAAATAAAATCAAACTTTTTCAAAATTCCAAAAATATTCGAAAAATTAGAATAAAATCAAATATTTAAATTTTTTCTAAATTCCAATAATATTTCAAAAATTCTTAAAAATTCAAACTTTTTCCAAAATTCTAAAAATATTGCAAAAATTATTACAAAATCAAAAATTGAAACTTTTTTCAAAATTCCAAAAATTATAATAATATCAAAAATTAAAAATTTTTCAAAATTCTAAAAATATTTCAAAAATTCTTACACAATCAAAAATTAAAACTTTTTCCGAAATTCTAAAAATATTGCAAAAATTATTACAAAATCAAAAATACAAACTTTTCAAAATTCCAAAAATATTTCAAAAACTATAACAAATTCAAAAATTGCCATGTCCAATTTCATTTTAAATTACATTTACGTCATAAAAACAGCTACATTTTTTTTCCAAAAAATTTTCTAAAAAAATAAATGAAATCGTTTTTTGACACACTTGAAATTATTTTTTGACAAACTTATAATGCCATAATTCTCTATAATAATAATTAAATATCATGCCATACAAACTATAAATTTTATTTTTTTCTAAAAAAATTGGGTAAAAAATAAATGAAAACCTTTCTTTGACACACTTGACAACATATTTTGACAAACTTATAATGCCATAATTCTCAATAATAATAATAAAATTTCATTTCAAAGAAACAATTTTATTTTTTTCCAAAAAATTGGGTAAAAAACTAAATAAAAATCTTTTGACACACTTGACAACATTTTTTTGACAAACTAATAATGCCATAATTCTCAATAATAATAATAAAATTTCATTTCAAACAAACCATTTTGTTTTTTCCAAAAAATTGGGTAAAAAAATAAATAAAAATCTTTCTTTTGACACACTTGACAACATTTTTTTGACAAACTTATAATGCAATAATCTAGTTTTTGATCTCACATACCAATCCCTACCATCAAGATTTCTCCAAATTTAATGTTCCTACTCGTAATCACTTAAAATGAACGTTTTTTAAGTCAAAAATATGAAAATTTGCTATTTTTGACACACATAATGATTTTTTTGACACACTTCCGGTACAGTTATCGAACACAGCGTCCTTTCGGACCTGCCCCTTGTGAATACCTATTTTTAGAAAAAAAAATTTTTGAAATCCCTCCAGCGGTTTTCCCTGCAGCGTAGGTAATGACGGCGGACGGCCGGCCGGCCGGCCGGCAGACAGACATACATTTTTATTTTTTGCTTTTTTAGAATCAGGAGGTCCTAAAACGTCGAGAAATGTAAAAAAAGTGGGGGTAAGAATTGGACTTTGAGCTCATGAATGTAATACTTAGGTCTTTGAGACCGAAGTAAAACGATTGTAAAACGAAAAATGGCAGTTGATGTCATGAGGTATTATAAATTGTAAGTTTAGTTGGTTTTAGATATAAAATCAAATAAATTATTTCTTCTGAATAAATTCTTTTAGTTTTTCGGAAGCACTTGCCATTACAAAATTATTTTTTTATACTTTGTTTTTTTTTTTGGAAAGGAAAGAAAGTGTTGAGGAACAAGGAATTGTTATTAAAAAGGAAGTGTTGAGCTACGAGGAATTGTTATTTGGAAGTTAGTTTGCACATTAAGTCAATAAAATCTTAGGTGTAAGCTTCGTTTATATTATTTTTATATCATATTTTTTTATAAATTGAATTCTAGTGTTAGAGTGATGTACGCAGGTTGGCTTCCATCATAAAAGATTTTCACACCTGGTCTGGTGGCATAACGTTTATTAAATATTTTGTAAATGCATGTTGTTCAAAATCATGGTGAACAATAGTTGGTCCCACTGCTAGATAGCATATTAGTAACAGGCAAGTTCTTTGTTGCTGAATTTATAACTCTGTACTGCTTTCAAAAGATAGTTAGCAGTAATTTGTCCTTAGTTGAAATGGTGAAATTTACCAGGAGCTCAAGCCTCTGTAGTCCTTGTAAATATATTTTAAGTATGTTGTTCAAAGTTGTAGGACTACCATATATTAAATGAAATACACTATAAAGTTACATATGCTATATATATTAACTCATGTTGTTATTTGCACTCCTCATCTCATCTAAAACTTTTGCCTACTTCATATTTTATACGACCAGGTATTTTATACTATGTTTGAATATTATTTAAGCTTTGCTTTCTTTTAACTCGCTGATCGCGCAGCTTAGTGTATTACATTACCAACAAATTTCTTGTCAGTGCTCCCCAAATATGTTGTAATGGTTACTACACCCTAACAAACACCGTTTTAATAATTACAAGGAGAGGAACTCTAATAAATCTTGGACACTAACTTGCAGGCGTCGTCTTGATGGGCATTGCTTAAGCAAGTAAGGTTTTGTTCCGCCTTCAGATTTATGCCATCAGGCAAAGATATTGTGTGTCGTTTTGATAACTTGTTGAAATTTTAAGTCCATACGGTTGACATATTTAATAGACTTCATTCTTACAAAATTGTGATTAAACCCTTTGCTATATCAGCAAAGCTGGAGAATTATAACAAAAACGTACAAAATCATTGGTGGCCAATTCGGCGGCTGGTTTTCTAGATCTAGCTAGAGGTTGAGTCTATCTTTCAAGAACAACAAAGCATAAACAATAAAACAATAAAAGAATGTGACATTTATGGTTAATTATCTTTTTCACTTCAGTTTCATTAATACATTCGTCCTTAAAAACTTTAAAGAAGAAAATTAATCAATCAAGTAAAATTTAATAACGGGTGGATAAAACAATAATAAATATATTAGACGTTTTGTGTGTATTTTCTCTATATATACAAAACATAACTCTTCTCAATACATAAACACAATCCAACCTTAAATCAAATCTGTTTCTGATATCATTAAATATAACAAAAAAACGCCCCCTTCCTTGTAATTTATTAAACATCATATTTGATTTCGAGTGAAAGTTGGAAATGATATCGAATTGAAAATCTAATTTCATCTAAATTATCCCAATCGTTTTGATATCATTCATAAGCACAAAAAAACAATAGAATTTCTACAACAAACAAAGCATTATCCGAAAGTTCTATACTTAAGCTTTTTCTTTTGATATATGATAACCATTACATTGATTAAGTGCTTTATCATCAAATGCAATAAATTTTAATGATTTTCTATTAGAACTAAACAAAAAATAACCATAACTTGAGAATATTGAAATTTATTGAAAAATTAGAGTTTAATTTAGAAAAATAAAATAGAAAAACAGAAATTCGGAATTTCCATTTTTTTGTTTGACAAATTCGAAATTTCCACATAATCTTTAAGGGAAATATTTTATTTGTTTTGTGTATATTATTAAATGGGACTACAGATAACCATTGGAGACATTTTAAAATATGATTATGTTTTGAAAATGATTTATAGTAAGTAATAAACTATTTTGTTTTTTTTTTGAAAATCTTAACAGTTCAAAGCGAACGATGAGTCTTAGTGAGCGATAAAGATGAATAAGCTTTGTTATTATCTAGATGAAATTCATGATTTATAGAATTATAATAGTTGAGTTATGTATTTTGATGTGCGTCATTTGTTTATTTTGTTTTAAAAAAAAGAAGCAGTTGAGTGATATACGAAAGTGAAATTGATTGTAACGTTAAAAAAGTCCAAGCGGCACGTATATCCGCTAAAAATAGGTAGATTTCGGGACCAGACAGCTTTGTATACAAATAGAATTGGATATGTCAGATTAGTTTAAAAAAAAAATTTTACTAGACACAGAATAATCCAAAAAATTTATCAAACAACCAAGCTAAATACATAAACGGAAACTACTTTGTCAATGCAATTTCGAATAGTTTTGTTTAATTTGGGTAAAACTCCTTAATAACAAATTAAATCCTTTGGTGGATTAACGTTCTAACTACATCACAACTGCCATACTATAATTTATAATCAACAACAACATTAAACAACTTTTACACCTCAAATATAATACAAATATCTATCAATTGTAAATATGTAATCAATATATATATATATATATATATATATATATATATATATATATATATATATATATATATATATATATATATATATATATATATATATATATATATATATATATATATATATATATATATATATATATATATATATATATATATATATATATATATATATATATATATATATATATATATATATATATATATATATATATTTATTTCAACTAAACCACTTCCAAATATTCCAAAGAAACTATTCCCTAATTCAAAACAATAATAAATCTTCAAAACAACAATCATTCAAAACAATTTTTTTTACTTTTTGCGAAAAAAAATTATATGATATCTACCTAAAACAAAAGAAAATTTATTTAATTGGGATATTTTTGGAATTTGTTTGTAATTATATAGTGTTTTAGTGGCTTGCATTGAGTTAGTATAATGTTAATTGCATTGGAACTTCTAGGGTTAGAACGCTGAAAATTTCTGATGTTATAGTTGAAAAGTTGAATTAAAAGCTAGTAGTAGTTTAATCAAAATAGACTCGAAAATGATGAAAGCAAGGCCGTTTGCGTTTGTTTTCGTTTTAATAGCTCAGGTTCTCAACCTCTGAACTTAAACAATTTACTTTTAAAGTTTTGGATAGATATAAATTGATATCTACGTGTGCAAAAGTTTTCATTTTTGAGCTTGGTCATTTTCATCTAGATCAAGGACAACAAAGTTTAGTAAATTTTTAAAACAGCTGATTTTTCGGGAACCCTAAATGCCAAGGTTGTAATCTGACAAAAAATGATAAAAAAGGATTCAAATATTCAATATTTACTTATTTTACTTGAACTTTATGTTTCAAACGGAAGTTATAACGTCTTAGATTATTCGACTTTTAAGACTCTAGCTGCTTAAACGGTACCCCGATATGGCCAGTTCACAAACTTGTCCAAGAAATTGTTTGCCACAACATACACAGAAAATATTTTTGGTGTAGGTCGAAAATTGCGACCGTGAGAGTGCTGGATAATTCCGTTATACCTCATATCGTTATATATATATATATATATATATATATATATATATATATATATATATATATATATATATATATATATATATATATATATATATATATATATATATATATATATATATATATATATATATATATATATATATATATATATATATTTATATATATATATATATATATATATATATATATATATATATATATATAAATATATATATATATATATATATATATATATATATATATATATATATATATATATATGAATATATATATATATATATATATATATATATATATATATATATATATATATATATATATATATATATATATATACATTTTTTTTAATTTTGATTTTCCGTCTCCGCTTATCATATATAGTTGTTTGGCACCGAAATTTTCCGAAATTCCGGGATGAAGCACGCTGCAATAGGTAGATTTTTATATGAAATCTACCTAAAAAAATGTTACTGACTAGAAAATAGATTTGAGGTAGTAAAGAAGAATATTTGTTTAACTGGTCTTTTAAAAGGTTTCTTTCTGTAAAAGCTTTTGCTTCTTTTGTCTCTCAACCTTCGTTTACATTTGGTCATTTACATTTGGTCAAGTCATCATCATCGGTGTGAAATACATATTTAAATGCAATTTTGGTTTGGATTATCCTTTTATCAATTAAAATGTTGATTGATTTTTTAATTTGCTTTCAAACAAAACCGTCAAACGACTAAAGCATGAACGAGGCTATAAGGATATAACAAAGACAAATTTCGAGATCAGCGCTACTACTAATTTGAAACTCCTATAATTGTGGACATGAAAACCACACACGTGGTTCCGAGCTGCTAAACACAATTTTGGTACCCAGGGAATCAAAGACTATACACAAAAGTATTTGCATGTTTTACAGGCTTCCATTTGTATGACATGGTTACGGACGTCAATAAAACTACGCCTAGAAATGCTCTTAACATGTCAAGAACTACTCGACCAAAATCAAACCTGAACAACTCCTCCACATTATACATCTGACCATAAAATTTTCGCAGAAGAACACTTTCTCTTTTTCAACAAAATCTAATATGTGCATTCCAAATAATGGAATCACCATCAAGAACATTTGAGGAATTGCGTGCCTTGAGATTTAAATTTCCGACAGACTACAGTCTGTGAGTTCAATTATGCCTTTCCTTAGCCCATCACAAATACTGAATTGAACGCAAAAGTTTTCAGAGACGGATTCAAGTGAGCAAAGAACAGAGATCCAAACGTTTTTTGACCCAAGTGGGTGGGGTATCATTTAAAAGAGCATCTAATTGCACATTGCACACATTGCAATTTTTTTTAGAATTTTGCAGTGCACAGTTTTTGAGTTATTGTAAAACAAGTGCAACTTTCAGACTCTGACTCCAAAAGTCAGAGGAACCAAGACCATCAACCACACCACATCAAATATAATTATTAAATTTAAAAATTAAAATATTTCACTCACCAACATTATTTGAATCTGATCCAAATTTTCATGGTTACACCACACTAGGTAGCCAAACATAGCGAATAGCATATAGTACTTAATTTAATAAATCCACCAATCGTTGAGCCAATGGTACCGGCGAATGTTGGATATGAATAATAAATCAATATAATTGTAATCAACTGCAAGTGGCCTCTGGCCCAGGAAAATCTCTAGTAAAGCCCTCTGTTCAATAAATCATGTTATCCACAAAAATGTCAAGGTGAAGATAATAATTAAATGAAATATAAAAATAAAGTGTTGTATACAAATAAAAAAAAAAGCCAGACAAGTGCGAATAAAATTCGCTCGCCAAGGGTTCTGTGAATGTAGAAGATCACAATATCGAAAATAATTGACAAAAAGTTGTATTGTAATGTCTTTATAGTACCTGACCATAGATGCATTAGAAAATAAATTTTTAACCGTAAATGTCAATAGTAAATTACAATCACATCTACATTGATAAAAAATGACACAAAAAATGTTGCTTCAGGTCTTAAATCTTATCCATAGCTGTCTATGGTAACTCAAAAAATATTCAATTACAAAATTCTAAAATTCTAAATTCTAAAAATTGTAATGTTTCTTAAATTACGTGCTCTTTCATATGACTCTTTTGGGTCAAAAATGATTTTTTTTACCCTCCCCACACCAATTCTTCAAACACACAGATATATAATTATTTCAAACTCCGCTATGATTTTCATTCAAAATTTACCAATCTTTCTGTCTCTGTAAATTTTTTAAAATTCTTCTGTCTATCATCGTCGAAACGTAGTGGGCGGAACGGTCTGAATGTTGCACTTTTTTGAAAATAACTCCAAAACTGTGCACCGCAAAATTCTAATTAGTGTTCTTTCAAATGAAACCCTACTCGCTTGGTTCAAAAATGTTTTTTTAACCTCTCCACCCCACCCCGAAACACACGGAAATATAATTATTTGAGATTTTGTTATGATTTTCAATCAAAATTTACCAAACTTCCTATCGCTGTGGATTTTTACAAATTTTTCTGCCTATCAGTCTCAAAACGCGAAGGGAGGGGTAAGTCTGAAAGTTGCACTTTTTTGACAGTTACTCAAAATCAGTGCATCACAAAATTCTAAAAATTCTACAATAAATGCAATGTGTTCTAAATTAGTTGGTCTTCCATATGACACCCCATTTGCTTGGTTCAAAAAAGGTGTTTTTTCACCCTTTTCACCCCAGTTCCCTGAACACACAGATATATAATTATTTGAGACTTTGCTATGATTTTCATTTAAAATTTACCAAACTTCCTAACTCTTTGAATTTTTACAAATTTTTCTGTCAATCAGTGTTGAAACGTAGGTGAGGGAACGGTCTGAAAGTAGCACTTTTTTGACAAAAACTCAAAAACTGTACACCGCAAAATTCTAAAAAAAATTACAATGTGTTATGAATTAACCACTTGGGTCAAAAAATGTTATTTTACCCTCTCCAACTCGTCCAACAAACACACAGAAATATAATTATTTGAGGCTTCGCTATAATTTTCATTTAAAATTTACCAAACTTCCCAACTCTGTGAATTTTTACAAATTTGTCTGTCAATCAGCGTCGAAACGTCGAGGGGGCGGGGGAACGGCCTGAAAGTTGCACTTTCTTTTACAATAACCCAAAAATTGTGCACCACAAAATTCAAGTTCAGCAAAATTCTATTCAAATGACGCCCCACTTGACCACGTTTTAAATAGTGTTTTTACCACTTCTCATTTCCAACCCCTTAATATATATAATTATGAGTATGTGACACTTTTATATATTTTTTATTAAAAACTTATAGATCGGGGGCAGCGTTGCATTTTGGTTAGTGATTTGATGACGATTGAATTTAATTTTTATAGATAGATTAATTATTTGTGATGAAGTAAATAAGAGTCAGCCGTCAGGCTTGCGGGGGGGGGGGGGAGGGGGGCTGTGGTTGTGGGGGAGTTTTAAACTGGTAAAAAAAACGAATTCCAAAAGCAATTTGATGCCGCTTAAAAAATTTGTATGATGCATGAATACACAATAACAATTGAAAATAAAGTGATCAGCTGATTGGTGGATGGGGGATTATAGGTCAGCTACTCATATATATCTGCATTTTTTAATACAAGCTTTGCTATATATGTGTTATATAAAGCTAGTTATTATTAAATTGCAAAGCAAATGTTGCATTAAAACTAATTCTAATGCAAAACTAGAAATTATAGTACAACTCTTCCATCATAATTTATTTTTTAAAGAAATAGTAGAAGTTTGAAAACAACTTGCTAATGCAAAGAGCATTAAATTAATCTTTAAAGCAAGCTTTGCATTGTTTTATAATGCAGACTTTCGCAGGACCTATATGTGTAGCAATTTGCATAACATATTCAGCTTATTTTTAACTGTGCAGTAAAAGTTTTGAGGGATCATTGAACCTAAGCGAGGAACAATATTTTTTTCGGCAAACAGCTGTCAAATTTAACTTTACTGCCAAAGGTTAGAGTCTTACTTCTTTGACATATAATCAAAATATCTGTAAAGTAACGCTATTTTTTCTTTTTTACGGCGGCAGTAAAGTAAGTCATATTTTTATGGCGGCAGTATAGTCACTTTCAATAGCTTTATACAACTATAATTAATTATCTATTGAAATATGAGATTATAAATTTGAATCTTAAATGTTTTCTTAAGAGCAGCAACTCGTGCCACATTTGCGTCGTTAATGCTTTTAAATCCAAAAAATACAATCCTCGAACACGTATATCTTTTTCTTTGATATACAACCCATAAAAAATATTGCGACGCTGATGCAAAGGCTGACTTTACCACAGCTCTGGAAACATAGTGTTCTAGATATAAAGTGAGCTAATATCCATTAAATACTTTAATTAAATGCTAACCAATGTTATAGATTTCCCGTAGTTCTAATTATAAAAATATTAAAGAAAGCAGTATCCCAACAAACATAAATTCTGTTGTACGAGAAAAATTAAAACATTTTTTTACCGGAAGTGAAAAAACGGAAGTTGGGATGCAGAACTGTTGTGAACCGTACTAAATGCTTATGTAACAAGTTTTATCTAATTCGATTACCAGGTACAGGTGCTATTGAGATTTTAAAAAAACAGGTGCTCGTGGAACCCCACACCACTTTGTTCACTATCGCTCAAAATCTAGTCAGTTTCTTGCCAGATATAATTGCATCTTTTCCCAAAGTATCATCAAAATTCATTCACGAACGAATCTATTATGCTCCCAACATACATAAAAAACATATGGTGGAAAAACCACCTGTTGTGTGGTGGACCCTCCAACCCTTTATCCAATGTTATCCAAAAGCTGATAAAATCTTTCTCATGTTACTTGAACGTTTTTACCAACGTTTCATGAAAATCGATCGGTAATTGCAGGCTACAGTAGGGATAAACACCTGAAAAAAAACTTTTCAACCGGAAGTGTCAAAACCGGAAGCTGGTATGCTGATATATTGAAAACAGTACTAAAACTTTATATACCATGTTTCCATTAGATCATAAGTCGGAATTAGAAGTTATTGAAGATTTAAACTTAGAGGTGTTCGAGAGACCCCCCCGCCGTTTTTTCCAAATTTAAAATTAATTCAGATCTTCTATTTTCAAGTGAACCTGAATCATTTGCCAAAGTTTCATCAAGTTCCTATTCAGAAAGGTCTTGACTATATTGCATTTTTATACAGATGTATACGAGGAGCTGACCGATAATCCCCCATCCGCCAATCAGCTGATCACTTTTTTTTTCAATTGTTATGGTGTAAACATGCATCATACAAATTTTGAAGCGGCATCAAATTACTTTTGGAATTCGTTTTTTTACCAGTTTAAAACTCCCCCACAACCACACCCCCCCACCACTTTAGCAGCTGACCGCCAGATTTATCATCAGCTGGAGTTAATTAATTATAATAAATAAAAATCAACCGGCATCAAATGACTTTTTCATTTGCAACGCTGCCTCCCGGCCTATTGCTAACTTTTTGATCATTCCAAATTCATTTGAAGATTTTTGGTCAGTTAAGTTTGGAGCTAATCGAGATAAGAAAACTCGAAGAAAACATCATTGTTCAAAATTATACAAAAAATGGTGAGGTGTAAAATCCCAAAATAAATTTTTAAGGAATACTGAAGTGAAGCCTTTTCATATGATACCCTACTTGAACCTATAACAAAATGTAGTTTCTCAAAGCTCTTACATCATAGCCCTGTAAACCAAACGAAAACAACTTTAGTTTCATTTGTATTAAAATTTTACTCATACCATTTTTTCTCATACTCATAATATACCATTACGCAGAAAAATTTTGCTCATACCTTGCAAAACTACTGTGTGTAAAACAAATAAAACAAGACAGAGGAAAACCTTCCGAATACTACTAAGCAAAAAAAACATAAGTTCTTTCAAAATTTAATCAGGTATTGGTATTGCAAACATACAACAGTCAAAACTCATAATAAGAAATACCCTATAAATAATTCAGCATCAACGCTTTTGCGCATGATCAATTTGCTTTATTTTCGTTTTTGTTTAAACAAGAAGAACTTTATTCGTTTCACCATGACCAAAAAAATAATAAAACCATGAGTTACAGAGGAACGTCATAACCAGACATATGTTATTTCTGAAACGAAACATAAATTTAATGTAAACGTAAATGTAAAATGTAAATTTCAAACGAATACCGTAATGCAAAGACTGTCAAAACATATGTAAACTAGCATTTACCAAAGAAACATTGATGCTGTGTGCGTCACACTAGTATTTTTTGCTAAATCACTGACTTTTCTAAATTCATTGCTAGTGCACATATGCTATTCATAGATCTCACTCGTATCAAACGTACAACCTGTGCCTGATCTCATATTTAAATTAGAATCTTTTTAAATGTCAAAATTTGTAAACATTGTCAAAATGGAGGATGATAATGAAATTGTATTTGGGAGCTTGTTTTTTTTAAATATTTACCGAATATTTTCTTTTGTATAAATTTGAATTATTTTCCATTTTTTTAACTCATTGTTTTTAAATACATTGACGTTTCAATGAATTGACAACTAAATTGAAAAGTAAGCTGACGAGGAGACTTTTCGTCCGCCGCCTGGTGGTTGATAACGCAACTTGGGTATGAAATGAAAAGTCACTGATTTAGCTCAAAAAGTTGGTGTAAGGCACACAGCATGAGACGCAGAAATCAAATACTCGTCAATTCGATCGAGAGCTTCTCGCAATTTATTTAGCAACACTTTAGGTATTTTGTTAAGGGTTAAGACAGGTTGAGAGTATTTTGTTGTGGGTTTGGTTTTCATGACCAACCACAAGTCTCTAACGCAAGCAAATTCATTTTAAAATGGAACGATATTCAAGGAAATTGCATCACTTTGATTTTATAAGTCAATTTACCACCGACTTCCAACATGTTCAAGGAAAAGATAACATTGTCACGGTTCAATTTGTTCATCCAACTGATAACGAAACGACATCTGTGATTGCAGCTCGACAGTGACTGCAACTGGACATTTTTGGCTAAGTATAAACAAACAGTAATTTTTTATCTAGTTACTGCTGTAATTATTATATTAATCCCCGTAGATTATAATTATCGTGGATGTTATCTAATGTTTTGAGTCCCATGTTGAGATTATGCGTTCAATAACCTAGCTTGATGTTGTAAACAAAGTTTTGTAGCTCCTGGTCAAAGAAAATCAGATGTTTTTTTTTAAGCACAATCAACTATTTAGCATAGTTCGCTTAAAAACACAAACTATAAGTAAGTTGTAGTGTATCCTAGTGTGTTGTAATCCTATATTTAAGTTGTAGTGTAGTATTATCAAAACCCTACCATTCGTTTATCACTATTCGTCAATAACTTAGTAAGAGTGTAGAAATTTCAGTGCACACTAAGGTATTTGATTAAGCTAACTGTTCTGATTATAACTCAGTTAGCTGTAATGGTTAGTGGTATTTTTCGATAATACTTCCCTTACGGATGCAACACGCTATAAAATGTTTTTTTATGTAGCATCGTGTGGTTATTTAGATCGATGCCGTTTCATCCCTTTCTTATAATTACTATTTTGCATTACCCATCTTTGCACCTAATATCAGTGTTGGTACTTTCTATCACGCCAGAATAATTGGTACCAGGGTGTCAACTAACAGCTTGCTTGAGGTACTTCATAGCTGCATAACGTTCCCATTTGAAATAGTTAATGAATGGTTTTATATTGGTGTTGTGGATACTTGTACGTTCGTAGAAGCAAAATATAACTAAATTAAAAAACCTAAATAAGCATTAGTTCGCGATTTCTTTGTACAATAAAAAACAACCAAACTTGTAAAAATACATTATTTTGGTTTAAAAAACCTAAGTATTACATTTTCAATCCAAAAGTGAAATTCTTACCCTATTTTTTGGCATTTCTCGTTGTTTTAGGACCTACTGATTCTAAAAAAGGCAAAATCATTCATCAACCGGAGTCAGAAGAAGAAGGTTGTCTGCTAAATCTTAAAGAAAAAGAATAATAATCCAAAATAAATAAATAAGTTGTGTTTTGTTTTATTTCATTTTTGCATGTATTCTTTATGAATACAAAGTAGGGGTAAAATAAGATAAAAAACATTGAATGTTTGTTAGTGCTTATTAAAATAAAAGTGAAGTGAGGATAGAAGGCGTACAATTATATAACTGGTGAGATTGTTCTTTATTAAAAAGTTATTTGGTATTTTATATTTACTGGTACCAGACGGTAGACAGGTAAAAATTTTACCTTCTATTGCTGTGATGTCATGCTTGCTTTTATTGCTCTGTTATTATTTTAAAGCATAAATTTATTTTGTATTGCATGGTAACAAGAAATGTAAAATTTCGTTTTAGTTATTGGGAAGAATTTTGAATTTATCACTTATTCTGTACTCTTCAATTTTGTTACTGTCTTTTGTCTTCCCATTTTTTGCTTTCCCTTATCGTGCAACTGTTGCATAAAACCTACTATCGTGTTTTTGAGACACAGTTTTTTTTGTACTGTAGCCGCCGAGTGAACCTACAGCTTAGCAATGATTCACCAACATAAAAGGTCTCAATTCAACTCGAAACGAGGTTCATCACTACATCGAAAAAAATAAACTTGACATATTGTTTCTTACCGAAACAATTATCAGTGCAAAGCATCGAAATTGGATCTCCATAAATACCGGATACCTAGTTACGAATTGGAACATTCCTTTTATAACAAGCATGGTGTCTGTGTATTTGTTTGTAATTCACTTTCATGTATGAGAATTAAGGCTTACAATTTGAGCTCTAAGCACCATAGTTCTCTAGCACTGAAGATCTCAGGTGTTGATGAAACTATGTTAATAATAGGATTATACAGATCCCCAAATTCCCCCCCCCCCCAGGATATCCATTTTTCGATCAAATATCGGCTAATCTAGACAAGATTACCACGGACTACCCCAAAGCAAGACTGGCTATTCTTGGAGACTTTAATATTCATAATAAAGAACGGCTTAAGTATTCATCGCACACTGACGACGTAGGAAGGCAAGCCGAACTGATACTCGCACATTATCACGGTTTGACGCAAATGATAGAGTGTCCCACTAGAATCCCAGATAATTTACATCATAACAATAATTTGCTGGATCTGTTTTTGACAAACGAACCAGATACTACGAAAACAAAAGTTGAACAACTCGTCGGAACATCGGACCATTAACTAATATCAGCAATAGTGCAATTTACATCCCCGACACATATTAAAGCAAATCCTCGTCGCGTTTGGAACAATAAATGCGCAGAATAGGAGGCACTGAGAAAGTTTTATGATGAAACACCTTGGAAAACAATCTGTTGTGTTGATCAAGATCCTAGCACATCGGCAATAAGAATTTCTGAAATCATAAAAGACGGAATGCGGAAGTTTATTCCAAATCGATTAATCACTCCTAAAACTGAGCATTGGTTCACGAGGGATGTTGATGAGCGAGTGAGAAATAAACACAAAGAATTTAAGACGCATAACTCAAATAACAAAATAAAACACCTGAAACCCATAGCACCTATTAGAAAGCCAGAAATATTAGTAAATACAAAATAGACTTGGAAAAAGACGTGTATATCCAGAAGAAAGCAAAGAAATTCGCCGAGCACCCATCTGGGTCACGTAGCTTCTTTCAGGCAGTTAAATCAGTCCAGAGCAATTTTACGCGATCCTCTATTCAAACCTTAGTTCTAAATGACATTCCCGTCAGCGACTCAGAAGAGAAGGTGGATCTTTTGGGTCGTATTTTTGCAGAAAACTCAAACATAGTTGAACCTTCCCATTCTCCCACACTCATATCTCCAGTTTTTACGCAAATGAAACCAACTATTTTTCGTTGCAATATTGTACGGAAAATGCTTCTTTCTATCAATATCATCAATTCCAATTCATCTTTTGCACTCAAACAGTTCAGTTGTTGTTTAACTCAATCAAATTAAATAAAAATTCTTATTAAAAATAAAATAAAATAAAGTTAATAAAAAGAAGTTAAACAACAAAAATAACATAATTTGATATTTAATTCGATCGTTCTGTTTTTATTGCAATAGTGCCTTACAGTTAAGTGTATAAAGTTGATAAAAGGAAGTTATAACATATAGTGTAAAGAAATATAAGCTGATATTGAATTATAGCATTAATTCAATAGTTCTGTTGTGATTGCAATAGTGTCTTAATTTGATTCTTAA
>OY856187.1:164279011-164370139 GCA_963693315.1 Diogma glabrata
TTGAGAACTAAGTTCGCGAATACTACGCACAGATCTTTAATCATTTTGCTATATTGGGCAGGAAATATCATCAACCATGTGCGATTTATATTTTTTTCCCATAACGTTCTTGTAGATGAAGAACAGTAAGCGGTCAGCATGATTTCAAACAAAGCCCGAACTTAGTTTGGAGGTGACGTGCTGCACGTGTCATTGATGAATGATGCATACATCCCAGTGCTGCTTCATTGGAGCACGCTAAAACTGAGATGTTGCCTTTATTAAAGTACTTTCTAACTAACGTATTTGACTGATTTGGCATATATACCGTATTCCAAGTTTATGTGCGATCTGTATGTTCCTTGTAGCAAAGGATTAATATGGAGTAACCATCCATGTTTAAGGAACTATTTTCTATGTTCCCGTTTCGCATATCTATATGTTGTTACATTACCGCCATTTGCTGCGGCTCTTGTTTTATATAAAGGATAATCATGTAACTGAAGTTCCTGTAACTGACTGAATCCTTGATGATATTACTTGCGTACTTTGGATTTAGTGGATTCAGTGTTCTAGAAAGCTCATGTTACATACTTTTCGTCACAACTTCCTACAAATCTTTATCGAAACTGGCATCGGATATTTGCCGTGCATTTGAGATGATTTTGTGTTGTGAATAACCGTCATATTAAATTGGCTCTCGCAAATAAGCTGGTACTTCAGAGAAAAGCTTGGTTTGATTTAAACGAATGAATATTAAACGTTCTGTTTCGAATGTTTTTGCATACATATCTACCATGTATTGGTAAAACAATCGACGGCATTTCCAAATGTGGAAATTAATCCTTCTTTTATTGACAAAAATATATCCCGGTTGAAATTTATTGCCGACTTTATTAATTGTCACTTCGTTTATTGTTCGAGCATTGAATCTTCTCACATGTCCTCTAGCAGGCGTTTTGTCAACCTGAACTATTGAAACTTATATATGTATCACATACATCATGTCAACTGCTGTTTTGAACAAATGCACTAAATCGTTTTTTGAAATCTGGTTTCAAACAAATTATCAAAATGCCATTCCATGTGGAAGTATTTGGTATAATATACAATAGAACCAATTTCCATGCAATGGGCAAAAATGCAATAGAACATTTTAATGACCGTATGTATATAAATGTATGTATAAATGTGTTGAGTGGTCTAGTGGTTAGCACTACTTCCATTTTGGTCAAAGTGTTGTTATACAAAGTCATTAACAACCATCAACACACTGGTTATACAATAACACTGGACACTGGAGTGGTTATACAATTAACCGGTAATCAACCAATATGGTTGATAAATTGGACAAAACAATATATGGGTGATCACCCATACATAACTAATCGATTAAATTAAGTCTTTAAGTGAAAACTCGACCATAAAAAGATTGAATTGAGATTAATGCAAGTCAGGGACACTTGTGCTTGTTGACAGCTTACATTCCTATATGAAACACATTTCGCTAAAAAAAACACTATATAATAACCTTTCTGTATTTGAATGCAACATTGTATCCAAATTTCAAGAGAATTGATCCAGTACATTCCTAGATTGCCTATTTTGAACCAACGAACATTTACATTTTTATTTATCATATATAGATATGTAGATAGAAGATAGATAGATAGATTAATAGATTGATCAGTTATCGACTACTGAGAATTGAAGAGTATTCCAGTACTAATATCGCAATTAAAAAATGAAGGTTGGTGGTAGAAGGGGGAAAATTAAGGATTATATGTATTTTGTAATGTCAAATCATAAAATAATAAAAATCAAAAATTTTGTCTGAAAAATACAAAAAATATTTGGGGGGGAGCGCCCCCCCTTATCACTTAAGGGTAAAAAAGATATTACAACCGATTCTCAGACCTACCGTATATACACATAAAATTTCATGGAAATAAGTCAGGCCGTTTCGGAGGAGTAATTGAAGAGTATTGCAGTACTAATACCGCCATTAAAAAATGGGGGTTGGTGGTAGAAGGGGGAAAATTAAGGATTATATGTATTTTGTAATGTCGAATCATAAAAAAATTAAAATAAAAAAATTTGTCTGAAAAATACAAAAAGTTTTTTGGGGGGAGGGCCCCCCTTATAACTTAAGGGTATAAAAAATAGTTTACGACCGATTCTCAGACCTACCGTATATACACATAAAATTTCATGGAAATCAGTCAGGCCGTTTCGGAGGAGTAATTGAAGAGTATTCCAGTACTAATATCGCCATTAAAAAAATGGGGGTTGGTGGTAGAAGGGGGAAAATTAAGGATTATATGTATTTTTTAATGTCAAATCATAAAAAAATAAAAATAAAAAATTTTGTCTGAAAAATACAAAAAATTTTGGGGGGGAGGGCCCCCCTTATCACTTAAGGGTATAAAAAATAGTTTACGACCGATTATCAGACCTACCGTATATACACATAAAATTTCATGGAAATCAGTCAGGCCGTTTCGGAGGAGTAATTGAAGAGTATTCCAGTACTAATATCGCCATTAAAAAATGGGGGGTTGGTGGTAGAAGGGGGAAAATTAAGGATTATATGTATTTTTTAATGTCAAATCATAAAAAAATAAAAATAAAAAATTTTGTCTGAAAAATACAAAAAATTTTGGGGGGGAGGGCCCCCCTTATCACTTAAGGGTATAAAAAATAGTTTACGACCGATTCTCAGAATTACCATATATACACATAAAATTTCATGGAAATCAGTCAAGCCGTTTCGGAGGAGTTTAATTACAAACACTGTGACACGAGAATTTTATATATATATATATATATATATATATATATATATATATATATATATATATATATATATATATATATATATATATATATATATATATATATGTTTATATATATATATATATATATATATATATATATATATATATATATATATATATATATATATATATATATATATATATATATATATATATATAAATATATATATATATATATATATATATATATATATATATATATATATATATATATATATATATATATATATATATATATATATCCGTCTCCGCTTATCATATATAGTTATTTGGCACCAAAATTTTCCGAAATTCCGAGATGAAGCACGCTGCAATAGGTAGATTTTTATATGAAAACTACCTAAAAAAATGTAACTGAATAGAAAATAGATTTGAGGTAGTAAAGAAGAATATTTGTTTAACTGGTCTTTTAAAAGGTTTCTTTCTGTAAAAGCTTTTGCTTTTTTTGTCTCTCAACCTTCGTTTACATTTGGTCATTTACATTTGGTCAAGTCATCATCATCGGTGTGAAATACATATTTAAATGCAATTTTGGTTTGGATTATCCTTTTATCAATTAAAATGTTATTTGATTTTTTAATTTGCTTTCAAACAAAACCGTCAAACGAATAAAGCATAAACAAGGCTATAAGGATATAACAAAGACAAATTTCGAGATCAGCACTACTACTAATTTGAAACTCCTATAATTGTGGACATGAAAACCACACACGTGGTTCCGAGCTGCTAAACACAATTTTGGTACCCAGGGAATCAAAGACTTTACACAAAAGTATTTACATGTTTTACAGGCTTCCATTTGTATGACATGGTTACGGACGTCAGTAAAACTACGCCTAGAAATGCTCTTAACAGGTCAAGAACTACTCGACCAAAATCTACCTGAACAACTCCTCCACATTATACATCTGACCATAAAATTTTCGCAGAAGAACACTTTCTCTTTTTCAACAAAATCTAATGAACACTGTGCATTCCAAATAATGGAATCACCATCAAGAACATTTGAGGAATTGCGTGCCTTGAGATTTAAATTTCCGACAGACTACAGTCTGTGAGTTCAATTATGCCTTTCCTTAGCCCATTACAAATACTGAATTGAACGCAAAAGTTTTCAGAGACGGATTCAAGTGAGCAAAGAACAGAGATTCAAATGCTTTTTGACCCAAGTGGGTGGGGTGTCATTTAAAAGAGCATCTAATTTAAAACACATTGCAATTTTTTTTAGAATTTTGCAGTGCACAGTTTTTGAGTTATTGTAAAAAAAGTGCAACTTTCAGACTCTGACGACTCCAAAAGTCAGAGGAACCAAGACCATCAACCACACCACATCAAATATAATTATTAAATTTAAAAATTAAAATATTTCACTCACCAACATTATTTGAATCTGATCCAAATTTTCATGATTACACCACACTAGGTAGCCAAACATAGCGAATAGCATATAGTACTTAATTTAATAAATCCACCAATCGTTGAGCCAATGGTACCGGCGAATGTTGGATATGAATAATAAATCAATATAAATGTAATCAACTGCAAGTGGCCTCTGGCCCAGGAAAATCTCTAGTAAAGCCCTCTGTTCAATAAATCATGTTATCCACAAAAATGTCAAGGTAAAGATAATAATTAAATGAAATATAAAAAAAAAGTGTTGTATACAAATAAAAAAAAAAGTCACACAAGTGCGAATAAAATTCGCTCGCCAAGGGTTCTGTGAACGTAGAAGAACACAATATCGAAAATAATTGACAAAAAGTTGTATTGTAATGTCTTTATAGTACCTGACCATAGATGCATTAGAAAATAAATTTTTAACCGTAAATGTCAATAGTAAATTACAATCACATCTACATTGATAAAAAATGACACAAAAAATGTTGCTTCAGGTCTTAAATCTTATCCATAGCTGTCTATGGTAACTCAAAAAATATTCAATTACAAAATTCTAAAATTCTAAATTCTAAAAATTGTAATGTTTCTTAAATTACGTGCTCTTTCATATGACTCGTTTGGGTCAAAAATGATTTTTTTTAACCCTCCCCACACCAATTCTTCAAACACACAGATATATAATTATTTCAAACTCCGCTATGATTTTCATTCAAAATTTACCAATCTTCCTGTCTCTGTAAATTTTTTAAAATTCTTCTGTCTATCATCGTCGAAACGTAGTGGGCGGAACGGTCTGAATGTTGCACTTTTTTGAAAATAACTCAAAAACTGTGCACCGCAAAATTCTAATTAGTGTTCTTTCAAATGAAACCCTACTCGCTTGGTTCAAAAATGTTTTTTTTAACCTCCCGAAACACACGGAAATATAATTATTTGAGACTTTGTTATGATTTTCAATCAAAATTTACCAAACTTCCTATCGCTGTGGATTTTTACAAATTTTTCTGCCCATCAGTCTCAAAACGCGAAGGGAGGGGTAAGTCTGAAAGTTGCACTTTTTTGACAGTTACTCAAAATCAGTGCATCACAAAATTCTACAATAAATGCAATGTGTTCTAAATTAGTTGGTCTTCTATATGACACCCCATTTGCTTGGTTCAAAAAAGGTGTTTTTTCACACTTTTCACCCCAGTTCCCTGAACACACAGATATATAATTATTTGAGACTTTGCTATGATTTTCATTTAAAATTTACCAAACTTCCTAACTCTTTGAATTTTTACAAATTTTTCTGTCAATCAGTGTTGAAACGTAGGTGAGGGAACGGTCTGAAAGTAGCACTTTTTTGACAATAACTCAAAAACTGTACACCGCGAAATTCTAAAAAAAATTACAATGTGTTGTAAATTAACCACTTGGGTCAAAAAATGTTATTTTACCCTCTCCATCTCGTCCAACAAATACACAGAAATATAATTATTTGAGGCTTCGCTATAATTTTCATTTAAAATTTACCAAACTTCCCAACTCTGTGAATTTTTACAAATTTGTCTGTCAATCAGCGTCGAAACGCCGAAGGGGCGGGGGAACGGCCTGAAAGTTGCACTTTCTTTTACAATAACCCAAAAATTGTGCACCACAAAATTCAAGTTCAGCAAAATTCTATTCAAATGACGCCCCACTTGACCACGTTTTAAATAGTGTTTTTACCACTTCTCATTTCCAACCCCTTAATATATATAATTATGAGTATGTGACACTTTTATATATTTTTTATTAAAAACTTATAGATCGGGGGCAGCGTTGCATTTTTGTTAGTGATTTGATGACGATTGAATTTAATTTTTATAGATAGATTAATTATTTGTGATGAAGAAAATGAGAGTCAGCCGTCAGGCTTGCGGGGGGGGGGGGGGGGGGGACTGTGGTTGTGGGGGAGTTTTAAACTGGTAAAAAAACGAATTCCAAAAGCAATTTGATGCCGCTTAAAAAATTTGTATGATGCATGATTACACAATAACAATTGAAAATAAAGTGTACAGCTGATTGGCGGAGGGGGGATTATAGGTCAGCTACTCATATATATCTGCATTTTTTAATACAAGCTTTGCTATATATGTGTTATATAAAGCTAGTTATTATTAAATTGCAAAGCAAATGTTGCATTCAAACTAATTCTAATGCAAAACTAGAAATTATAGTACAACTCTTCCATCATAATTTATTTTTTAAAGAAATAGTAGAAGTTTGAAAACAACTTGCTAATGCAAAGAGCATTAAATTAATCTTTAAAGCAAGCTTTGCATTGTTTTATAATGCAGACTTTCGCAGGACCTATATGTGTAGCAATTTGCATGACATATTCAGCTTATTTTTAACTGTGCAGTAAAAGTTTTGAGGGATCATTGAACCTAAGCGAGGAACAATATTTTTTTCGGCAAACAGCTGTCAAATTTAACTTTACTGCCAAAGGTTAGAGTCTTACTTCTTTGACATATAATCAAAATATCTGTAAAGTAACGCTATTTTTTCTTTTTTACGGCGGCAGTAAAGTAAGTCATATTTTTATGGCGGCAGTATAGTCACTTTCAAAAGCTTTATACAACTATAATTAATTATCTATTGAAATATGAGATTATAAATTTGAATCTTAAATGTTTTCTTAAGAGCAGCAACTCGTGCCACATTTGCGTCGTTAATGCTTTTAAATCCAAAAAATACAATCCTCGAACACGTATATCTTTTTCTTTGATATACAACCCATAAAAAATATTGCGACGCTGATGCAAAGGCTGACTTTACCACAGCTCTGGAAACATAGTGTTCTAGATATAAAGTGAACTAATATCCATTAAATACTTTAATTAAATGCTAACCAATGTAATAGATTTCCCGTAGTTCTAATTATAAAAATATTAAAGAAAGCAGTATCCCAACAACTATAAATTCTGTTGTACGAGAAAAATTAAAACATCTTTTTACCGGAAGTGAAAAAACGGAAGTTGGGATGCAGAACTGTTGTGAACCGTACTAAATGCTTATGTAACAAGTTTTATCTAATTCGATTACCAGGTACAGGTGCTATTGAGATTTTAAAAAAACAGGTGCTCGTGGAACCCCACACTACTTTGTTCACTATCGCTCAAAAACTAGTCAGTTGCTTGCCAGACATAATTGCATCTTTTCCCAAAGTATCATCAAAATTCATTCACGAACGAATCTATTATGCTCCCAACATACATAAAAAACATATGGTGGAAAAACCACCTGTTGTGTGGTGGACCCTCCAACCCTTTATCCAATGTTATCCAAAAGCTGATAAAATCTTTCTCATGTTACTTGAACGTTTTTACCAACGTTTCATGAAAATCGATCGGTAATTGCAGGCTACAGTAGGGATAAACACCTGAAACAAAACTTTTCAACCGGAAGTGTCAAACCGGAAGCTGGTATGCAGAAATATTGAAAACAGTACTAAAACTTTATATACCATTTTTAGATTTTTGAGATCAATTAAACTCAAGTAAGTAAAGAAGTAATTAGAATTTTTTCAATTCAAAGGTATGGTTTTGAAGTTTTTCAGAAAAAAACTCCAATTCAGATTTTTCGTGTTTCGGATCGGATTCGAACCTACCCTCGTCAGTGCCCAGCTCGAATCCTTAGGCAGACACGCTATCGATTACGCCGTTGAGGCGATGACAATTTCAAAGTTGAAACTTCTTCATCACTTATTTATTTTACTTAAGTTGAATTTTTCCACTGTCATTAGACTCCATATTATGGAAATGTTTTTACATTATATGGGATTTTTGCATTAAATTTCTAGACAATACTTTTGTGTGAATTCATAGAATGGGGAACATTTCTATTCTAATTAACATCCTAAGTCACGTTTGTATAGTCATTATTGATTGTTTCCAATCAATGTGAAATCAATGGCTGACACTTGGTCAATTTGTAGTTCTATATTTATTAACATTAGGCTACATTAAGGGAATTTAAATTTATTTTTAGATTTTTGAGATCTTCAGATTTTTGAGAAAAACTTCAAAACCATACCTTTGAATTGAAAAAATTCTAATTACTTCTTTACTTACTTGAGTTTAATTGATCTCAAAAATCTAAAAATAAATTTAAATTCCCTTAATGTAGCCTAATGTTAATAAATATAGAACTACAAATTGACCAAGTGTCAGCCATTGATTGGAAACAATCAATAATGACTATACAAACGTGACTTAGGATGTTAATTAGAATAGAAATGTTCCCCATTCTATGAATTCACACAAAAGTATTGTCTAGAAATTTAATGCAAAAATCCCATATAATGTAAAAACATTTCCATAATATGGAGTCTAATGACAGTGGAAAAATTCAACTTAAGTAAAATAAATAAGTGATGAAGAAGTTTCAACTTTGAAATTGTCATCGCCTCAACGGCGTAATCGATAGCGTGTCTGCCTAAGGATTCGAGCCGGGCACTGACGAGGGTAGGTTCGAATCCGATCCGAAACACGAAAAATCTGAATTGGAGTTTTTTTCTGGAAAACTTCAAAACCATACCTTTGAATTGAAAAAATTCTAATTACTTCTTTACTTACTTGAGTTTAATTGATCTCAAAAATCTAAAAATAAATTTAAATTCCCTTAATGTAGCCTAATGTTAATAAATATAGAACTACAAATTGACCAAGTGTCAGCCATTGATTGGAAACAATCAATAATGACTATACAAACGTGACTTAGGATGTTAATTAGAATAGAAATGTTCCCCATTCTATGAATTCACACAAAAGTATTGTCTAGAAATTTAATGCAAAAATCCCATATTATATACCATGTTTCCATTAGCTCATAAGTCGGAATTAGAAGTTATTGAAGATTTAAACTTAGAGGTGTTCGAGAGACCCCCCCGCCGTTTTTTCCAAATTTAAAATTAATTCAGATCTTCTATTTTCAAGTGAGCCTGAATCATTTGCCAAAGTTTCATCAAGTTCCTATTCAGAAAGGTCTTGACTATATTGCATTTTTATACAGATGTATACGAGGAGCTGACCGATAATCCCCCATCCGCCAATCAGCTGATCACATTTTTTTCAATTGTTATGGTGTAAACATGTATCATACAAATTTTGAAGCGGCATCAAATTACTTTTGGAATTCGTTTTTTTACCAGTTTAAAACTCCCCCACAACCACACCCCCCCACCACTTTAGCAGCTGACCGCCAGATTTATCATCAGCTGGAGTTAATTAATTATAATAAATAAAAATCAACCGGCATCAAATGACTTTTTCATTTGCAACGCTGCCTCCCGGCCTATTGCTAACTTTTTGATCATTCCAAATTCATTTGAAGATTTTTGGTCAGTTAAGTTTGGAGCTAATCGAGATAAGAAAACACGAAGAAAACGTCATTGTTCAAAATTATTCAAAAAATGGTGAGGTGTAAAATCCCAAAACAAATTTTTAAGGAATACTGAAGTGAAGCCTTTTCATATGATACCCTACTTGAACCTATAATAAAATGTAGTTTCTCAAAGCTCTCACATCATAACCCTGTAAACCAAACGAAAACAACTTTAGCTTTATTTGTATTAAAATTTTCCTCATACCATTTTTTCTCATACTCATAATATACCATTACGCAAAAAAATTTTACTCATACCTTGCAAAACTACTGTGTGTAAAACAAATAAAACAAGACAGAGGAAAACCTTCCGAATACTACTAAGCAAAAAAAACATAAGTTCTTTCAAAATTTAATCAGTTATTGGTATTGCAAACATACAACAGTCAAAACTCATAATAAGAAATACCCTATAAATAATTCGACATCAACCCTTCTGCGCATGATCAATTTGCTTTATTTTGGTTTTTGTTTAAACAAGAAGAACTTTATTCGTTTCACCATGACCAAAAAAATAATAAAACCATGGGTTACAGTGGAACGTCATAACCAGACATATGTTATTTCTGAAACGAAACATACATTTAATGTAAACGTAAATGTAAAATGTAAATTTCAAACGAATACCGTAATGCAAAGACTGTTAAAACATATGTAAACTAGCATTTACCAAAGAAACATTGATGCTGTGTGCGTCACACTAGTATTTTTTGCTAAATCACTGACTTTTCTAAATTCATTGCTAGTGCACATATGCTATTCATAGATCTCACTCGTATCAAACGTACAACCTGTGCCTGACCTCATATTTAAATTAGAATCTTTTTAAATGTCAAAATTTGTAAACATTGTCAAAATGGAGGATGATAATTAAATTGTATTTGGGAGCTTGTTTTTTTTAAATATTTACCGAATATTTTCTTTTGTATAAATTTGAATTATTTTCCATTTTTTTAACTAACTGTTTTTAAATACATTGAGGTTTCAATGAATTGACAACTAAATTGAAAAGTAAGCTGACGAGGAGACTTTTCGTCCGCCGCCTGGTGGTCGATAACGCAACTTGGGTATGAAATGAAAAGTCCCTGATTTAGCTCAAAAAGTTGGTGTAAGGCACACAGCATGAGACGCAGAAATCAAATACTCGTCAATTCGATCGAGAGCTTCTCGCAATTTATTTAGCAACATTTTAGGTATTTTGTTAAGGGTTAAGACAGGTTGAGAGTATTTTGTTGTGGGTTCGGTTTTCATGACCAAGCACAAGTCTCTAACACAAGCAAATTCATTTTAAAATGGAACGATATTCAAGGAAATTGCATCACTTTGTTTTTATAAGTCAATTTACCACCAACTTCCAACATGTTCAAAGAAAAGATAACATTGTCACGGTTCAATTTGTTCATCCAACTGATAACGAAACGACATCTGTGATTGCAGCTCGACAGTGACTGCAACTGGACATTTTTGACTAAGTATAAACAAACAGTAATTTTTTATCTAGTTACTGCTGTAATTATTATATTAATCCCCGTAGATTATAATTATCGTGGATGTTATCTAATGTTTTGAGTCCCATGTTGAGATTATGCGTTCAATAACCTAGCTTGATGTTGTAAACAAAGTTTTGTAGCTCCTGGTCAAAGAAAATCAGATGTTTTTTTAAGCATAGTTCTCTTAAAAACACAAACTATAAGTAAGTTGTAGTGTATCCTAGTGTGTTGTAATCCTATATGTAAGTTGTAGTGTAGTATTATCAAAACCCTACCATTCGTTTATCACTATTCGTCAATAACTTAGTAAGAATGTAGAAATTTCAGTGCACACTAAGGTATTTGATTAAGCTAACTGTTCTGATTATAACTCAGTTAGCTGTAATGGTTAGTGGTATTTTTCGGTAATACTTCCATTACGGATGCAGCACGCTATGAAATGTTTTTTTATGTAGCATCGTGTGGTTATTTAGATCGATGCCGTTTCATCCCTTTCTTATAATTACTATTTTGCATTACCCATCTTTGCACCTACTATCAGTGTTGGTACTCTCTATCATGCCAGAATAATTGGTACCAGGGTGTCAACTAACAGCTTGCTTGAGGTACTTCATAGCTGCATAACGTTCCCATTTGAAATAGTTAATGAATGGTTTTATATTGGTGTTGTGGATGCTTGTACGTTCGTAGAAGCAAAATATAACTAAATTAAAAAACCTAAATAAGCATTAGTTCGCGATTTCTTTGTACAATAAAAAACAACCAAACTTGTAAAAATACATTATTTTGGTTTAAAAAACCTAAGTATTACATTTTCAATCCAAAAGTGAAATTCTTACCCCCATTTTTTTGGCATTTCTCGTTGTTTTAGGAGTCAGAAGAAGAAGGTTGTCTGCTAAATCTTAAAGAAAAAGAATAATAATCCAAAATAAATAAATAAGTTGTGTTTTGTTTTATTTCATTTTTGCATGTATTCTTTATGAATACAAAGTAGGGGTAAAATAAGATAAAAAAACATTGAATGTTTGTTAGTGCTTATTAAAATAAAAGGGAAGTGAGGATAGAAGGCGTACAATTATATAATTGGTGAGATTGTTCTTTATTAAAAAGTTATTTGGTATTTTATATTTACTGGTACCAGACGGTAGACAGGTAAAAATTTTACCTTCTATTGCTGTGATGTCATGCTTTCTTTTATTGCTCTGTTATTATTTTAAAGCATAAATTTATTTTGTATTGCCTGGTAACAAGAAATGTAAAATTTCGTTTTAGTTATTGGGAAGAATTTTGAATTTATCACTTTATCTGTACTCTTCAATTTTGTCTTCCCATTTTTTGCTTTCCCTCATCGTGCAACTGTTGCATGAAACCTACTATCGTGTTTTTGAGACAAAGTTTTTTTTTGTACTGTTTAGTGATGAAATTTAGGCCAGGCCGAATTTCAGTATCTATACCTGCAATGACAAAGGGTAAGTTTTTGTCTTAAAAAATGGCTACAGAGTGAACCTACAGCTTAGCAATGATTCACCAACATAAGAGGTCTCAATTCAACTCGAAACGAGGTTCATCACTACATCGAAAAAAATAAACCTGACATATTGTTTCTTACCAAAACAATTATCAGAGCAAAGCATCGAAATTGGATCTCCATAAATACCGAATCCCTAGTTACGAATTGGAACATTCCTTTTATAACAAGCATGGTGTCTGTGTATTTGTTTGAAATTCACTTTCATGTATGAGAATTAAGGCTTACGATTTGAGCTCTAAGCACCATAGTTCTCTAGCACTGAAGATCTCAGGTGTTGATGAAACTATGTTAATAATAGGATTATACAGATCCCCAAATTCCCCCCCCCCCCCCAGGATATCCATTTTTCGATCAAATATTGGCTAATCTAGACAAGATTACCACGGACTACCCCAAAGCAAGACTGGCCATTCTTGGAGACTTTAATATTCATAATAAAGAACGGCTTAAGTATTCATCGCACACTGACGACGTAGGAAGGCAAGCCGAACTGATACTCGCAGATTATCACGGTTTGACGCAAATGATAGAGTGTCCCACTAGAATCCCAGATAATTCACATCATAACAATAATTTGCTGGATCTGTTTTTGACAAACGAACCAGATACTACGAAAACAAAAGTTGAACAATTCGTTTGAACATCGGACCATTAACTAATATCAGCAATAGTGCAATTTACATCCCCGACACATATTAAAGCAAATCCTCGTCGCGTTTGGAACAATAAATGCGCAGACTGGGAGGCACTGAGAAAGTTTTATGATGAAACACCTTGGAAAACAATCTGTTGTGTTGATCAAGATCCTAGCACATCGGCAATAAGAATTTCTGAAATCATGAAAGACGGAATGCGGTAGTTTATTCCAAATCGATTAATCACTCCTAAAACTGAGCCTTAGCTCACGAGGGATGTTGATGAGCGAGTGAGAAATAAACACAAAGAATTTAAGACGCATAACTCAAATAACGCTAATAAAACACCTGAAACCCATAGCACCTATTAGAAAGCCAGAAATATTAGTAAATACAAAATAGACTTGGACAAAGACGTGTATATCCAGAAGAAAGCAAAGAAATTCGCCGAGCACCCATCTGGTTCACGTAGTTTCTTTCAGGCAGTTAAATCAGTCCAGAGCAATTTTACGCGATCCTCTATTCAAACCTTAGTTCTGAATGACATTCCCGTCAGCGACTCAGAAGAGAAGGTGGATCTTTTGGGTCATATTTTTGCAGAAAACTCAAACATAGTTGAACCTTCCCATTCTCCCACACTCATATCTCCAGTTTTTACGCAAATGAAACCAACTATTTTTCGTTGCAATATTGTACGAAAAATGATTCTTTCTATCAATATCAACAAATCTGCTGGCCCGACGGTATTCCACCCCTCATTCTTAAAAGCTTTGCTAGGGAACTAGCTCCAATTTTAACAAAAATTTTCTATTTATATTATGAAACCAGAATATTTCCCGATTCTTGGAAGCTGTCAAGCGTTCAATCCATATCAAAGAAAGGCAGTAAGATAGACCCTAACAGTTATAGACCAATTGCAATTCTGTCGGTTTTGGCTAAAATATTAGAAAAATATGTTAACTACAATTTAATAGATTATTTGGAAATGTCGCAAATTATTGATGATAAGCAGTATGGCTTTCGTAGAAGTCAGGTGATCTGTTAGCCTACGTATCCCATCTCTGGAATACATCGCTGGAAAACCATAGTATAACATTCATTATTTCTCTTAAAATTTCTAAAGCATTTGATAAAGTGTGGCATAAAAATCTCATAGCTAAATTTAAATCTTTTGGCATAGACCATCTTACTGTCTCATGGATTCATAGTTTTCTTACAGGTCGCCAATTTCATGTTAATTAAGATGATATTACATCCAATATTTTCACAACCAATGCTGGAGCTCCCCAAGGCTCTGCACTCTCACCAACCTTGTTTCTTCCATACATTAATGATTTACTTATTTCCTCAGTGCTCCCAATACATAGTTTTGCTGATGACAACATTTTGCATGCATCACATGCATCTCCCAAATTTCGATCTCATACTGCAGTTACCACTGAGAGAGAGAGCTGCTAATTGATTCTATCAACAAAGACCTGGATCGTATAGTGGAATGGGGTGATCGTAATCTGGTTTCATTTAATCCAACCAAAACCAAACTTGGCCGTCTTTCACGAATGGAGCGACATAAAAAATTTCCCTATTAACATCTATGGTTTATGAACTGCGTGAGGTTGCATCAGTTAAACTTCTTGCAGTGGATATTCAAAATAACCTGAAATGGAATAAACATGTGTTCAACCTCGCTAAATCTGCAATGCAAAAATTAGAATTTTGAGTCGATGTAAAAAGTATTTCAATCCCGATCAAATTGTGCTAATCTTCAAGTCCTTTATTTATCAATGTATGGAACACTGCTGTCATGTTTGGGGAGGTGCTTGTCTGTCAACAATAAAATGTCTAGACTCTGTACAGAGAAAAGCTATACGGTTGATTGGTAATTCCCAACTAACGAACCAGTTTGATCCGCTCCAGCACAGAAGAAATGTGACTGAATTGTCAATCTACTATATATATATTGCTTTAGCGAATTCTCCTCTAAGGAAATTCAAAATATCCTTCCACCATGTTCGCAGTATAATCAACAAACAAGAGCTGCTGAGTTATTTCATCCATTTGTTCAAATACCTCGTTGTAGAACTGTGTCCTTCCAGAACGACTATTTTAATAGAGTGGCCAAATTATAAAACTCAATGCCTTCCTCTTTATTTCCCGATGAATTTTCCCCTCAGACGTTTAAAGAAAATGTACATCGTCATTTAAGACAATTAGTAAAGTTTAATTTAATTAGTCCATTTTCCTCATCTCCTTTCTTTGTAGTTGACATGGTATCTTCGGATATTCAAAGAGTCTGAATAATGAATATTTCATATTTAGTGTGCTAAACATGTCTAACTAATTAATAAAAACAAAATATTTCTATGTCTGCCTGTTCGTCACAACCGATGAAAACTAGAAAACCGCTGGAGCGATTTCAAAAATGTTTGTTTCAAAAACTAGATTAACTTAATGGTAAGAGCCGTGAGAACTATGTGTTCGATAACTATATAACGGAAGTTTTTGGCTTAAAAAACGTTCATTTTAAGTAACAACCTTTAATGTGAAGAAATCTTGATGGTCGGCATTGGTATATGAGGCCAAGAGCTTTATTATTGTATTATAAGTGTGTCAAAAAAATGACTTAAATTTATTTTTTTAACTTATTTTTTTGAGAAACATAAAATGAGAAACATTTGTCAAATAAAATTTATTATTTGTATGGAAAGCAATATAATTGAACATGAAATTGGATATGTTGTATGGTTATATTCAGTTTCATCTCGTTTTCATCATCGTTTCATCAAAGTAAATGTTGCATTAAACCTAATTTTAATGCATATCTATAAAATTTAAAACAACTCTTGCATCATAATTTATTTCTATAGAACAACTAGAAGATTTAATGCACCTTGCTACAATTTAATACATTAAAAATTTAATGAAATTTCAAAATTCACTAGAGTATCATCCATTTTAGAAATATATAGTTAAAATCGTTTCATGTATGTTTTAGATATCGCTTCTCAGCTGAAAGTCTATAATAATAGTGATTAAGGTGGTATGTATGTTTTAATTTTTCCCGTTATAATTTTTTTACGGAGTAACGGAGTAATTTTTTTACAAAGTAACTCAAAATTATGATGTAATTTGCATTAAAATGTCATACTAAAAAAAATGCTGCGCGTAATATTATTTAATGCATATGACAGACATTTTTAAACAACAAGCTTTATATTTTACTCCAAGTACTCCAAGTACCTTTGTATATAATTTTTGGAATATTTTTAGAATTTGAGGTATCTTCGGCTATTCAGAGAGTTAATTTGTTATAATTAACACTAAACATGCCTAACTTTGAATTAAAAAAATCACTGTCTAAAACTAAAAACATTGTTCTCATAAAAGCCTTTGGCCGAAAACTATAAAAAAATTCTAACCCAAACCGAAGTTTTGATATCTCAGAGCTTTGAGATTTCAGCCTCTTCATATTTTTTAACTTAAGTTGTTACATAAAAAAATTAATTCCGTTTTAATAATTTTTTCTTCCTGTGAATTCAAATTTGATTTGCTACACAGTGTAACGGAAAGATGAATATTTATTGCAATGAACCTGTTAAAACTCAATTCTCTCATAGCACGCTGCACAGCTAGCAATGCTCTGGCATCGCTCAGCAGATGGGAGGGCTTTTAGGTACACAAATTCTCCACAATTACGTGTTAATTTTGATCTAAAAAATTGGTTTATTTATATAATTTATTTACATTAAATTTTTTAACAATTTTCGCATTAAGACAATTTTTCATCAACAATCAATCGTTTATTTTGAACAATCACGTGACCGGTTTATTTTGGTCAAACAGTTTTGACAATTTGTTTTAACAATCACCCGTTCATTTGAGTACAACAATCTATGGTAGTATAAATTCTCAACAATAATCTGTTTAGTTATGGTGCACCAATTTGTTTATTTATATAATCGAGAAGTTTTTGTCTTTAAGTTCAGAATTTGACTCCAAATTCTAAAGATGAATTTTAACACTTTAGGACCTATAACGAATTCTATGAGGACTACGTTTTGTGAGTTTTCTATCATTTTCCTCGAGACCCACGGCAGTTTAAGAAGTTATAACTCAAAAGATTGACCATTAACGAAAATTCATTAACTATTTTGTTAATAAATTCTTATCGTTATACAAAAAAAAGTATTGGCGAAACATAAAACATTTATGCCAAAAATATATTATTATTATTTATCTATCTTAGACATTAAACCCAAATTTCTTATATAAAAAAAAATCTTTAAATTTATTTCCACTCCGTTCAACGAAAGAATCATAAAAATAAAACCTAATGATTATTTTGGCCTTTTTACAACCACCACCATCACGATCAACACCACCCTCACACATTACGCAATACACCCTCCACAAAGTAACATACATAAGCTTTCTTTTCGATTTCCTATTTTTTATTTATGCACAACAAACCAATATTCGTATACATTAATTTTTTATTTTACAAATTTTTCACAGTTTTTTCACAAATTTTCAAATGAATGATTTTCATTTTCTTTATTTTTTTTGGTTTAGATTATAAAAAATCTGCTTTTAAATTTGTTTTTACCATATTTTTTCAGTTTGTCGTCTCCATCATCATATGAAGATTTATTGTTTTTTTTTCTTGAACACAAACAGATATAAAAGAATATTTGATTCGTCTTAAGAAAAAATATATTGAACATTATCGAACGAAAATCATATAAGAATTATTTATTTGTGGATAAAATGTCTTAAATAAAATACAACAAAAATAAAAGAAAAATTTAACTGAGCATGAAGCATGAGTTATTGAAAAGTATTTCAGTTTTTTTACATCTAAAAGATTTGGTTGATTCCTTTGGAAATAAACCTGAAAAAAAAATTAAAATTTTAATGAGACAACCGCTGTCACCATTGTTTAGTTTGACATTAATCTAGACATTGGCATCCAAAAGATTCAGTAATTTAGATTACAAGTTTAGCTATGTTTAGCTAGTGTTAGCTAGTCTACCCAATTTATTCAAGTTTAATTAAATTTTGCAGATTCGCATAGTTTTGGTTGCCGTTTTCTTTGTACGTTTCATCAATCCAAAACCAGTTCTAAATCAAGTGACATACGGTCAATTTGTCAATCTTCCCTAATTATATTTCTGTTATATTATAATTTATTGTATTAACTACTGAATCTTACCACTTTCACACTGAAATCTAACAAATGTTTAAACTTTTATTTGATTTCATAACTACTATTTCCAGCACAGCAAATTTTTATTTTCATCCTTCACGCTGACATTGATTTTTTTATATTAAGCTGTATATTTTCACCTGTAATTTAAATTAGAGTATTAAAGACAAGGTCTTGTGGAATTTATATCGTATAGCTCAAATACAAAGTGTCGGTTAAAGTGTATTTCCAATTTTTTAACAAGGTCATCATAATTTTTATCTACAGGATTTGAGGAAAACAGTAACGCCGTTGGCGTTTAAAATGTGGTTTAACTAATTAAACCTCAAAACATTAACCATTTATCAGCATCACTAAACTTGTTGATTCCAAAGAAAATTTTCAGGTGATCTTTATAGGTTCCAAAATCAATCCCGTTGTTCATATTCTTCAATTCTTTCAAATGTGAACTTTTGCTATTTAAAACGGTCTTGTATTTTACCTCTAATTAGGGATATTCACTGAACATCGATGTATGGAACTTACTCGATGTTTACATACATCGGATATATTTGATGTTTTTTAAAGAATTTTCCTATTCGATGTATCGGTGTTTTCTACAAAAACATTGAATCAATGAAAAACTAACTCTGACAAGTGTGAGCAGTTTTGTGAATTTTATTTATTTTTAATATTTACATAGTTTTCTTTTAAAAATTGTACGAAATCTGAAAATTAGTTTGTTGTGGCTGATTTTTCTAATAAACATATACCGTGTTTAGCGCATTCTCTAAAGAAACAAAAATAATCCAAGAAGTTCCCGCAAGATAAAACAGTCCTTACTATATAATTGGGAGGTTTTTAGAATTACGGGGTGTCGTCTATGATATACTATATCCGGAATAAAATGGGATCACATATGCTCAATGCGTCAGAACTGGCAATTTTATCTTCTGTATTACAAGTTTTACTACCGCTCGAAGCTGTTACCAAAGATGTGTCTAGTGATAAGTATTGCACTAGCAGCAAGTTGATTCCATTAGTTCATTGCCTAGTTTTGAAAATTCAACCTCTAACTGTAAAAAACTCGCTCGCCGAAGAATTGAAATCGCTTGTAAATAACAAAATTGAAAATCGAGTGGGTGCTATAGAAAGAATTGGACCTCTCTGGCGCTCAGGATTAGAGCCAAGGTTTAAAAAAATGTACTTCAGGGACGCCTTTGCTTGCTCTACAGCATTCAATAAAATTAAAAGCTTTGTGAAAACTACTAAGCACAAAATATCGAAAAGTCGGCCTCTTATTCAGATCAATCTGAAAAATAAGGAGATGGGTTTTTCTTATGGGCAGATCATTAATAAATAAACAAGAGACACAATCTGAGGATACAATTTATGATAAATTATCTATTTACTTGCGTAGTGCAGTTGGAAGAAGACACAAAGAAAATCTTTTGAAATTTGGCACTAACAAATTCAGATTCCCAAGTTGTTTAGATTGCTTTAAACTATTTAACTATTGTTGGGACTGCTGTTTTATCTGGAGTCAATCAACAAAGAAATAGAATGAAAGGAAAACGATTAAGTAAACTTTTGTTTCTGCAAAGTCAACCTAAAGAACATTGGTCTTAATGGAACAACATTTCAAAAATGCTACCTGTAAACAATAAATCGTTTGTTTGTTATTTGCATATTTAATTTTAGCTTTGAAATTTTTTTTATTCTTTTTATTGTAAGGAACAGTCCGAAATTTTAATTTAATATTTCTATTTGTACTTTTTGTTTAATTTAAAAGCTGTATTTCATCTCACTGAATACTCATACAATTTTACTACTCCTTGTCAGACTCCATAGAAAAAATAAGAGAATAACATCCGACATTCGATCGGCTATGGAATGTTTCATGTATGGAATTCCATCATCCATTCAAAAGCTCAAGACCACAAGCATCTTACGGTTTAATAAAACCTGCTGGTCATCAATTGACCCCGAACGTACAGTTTTAACAAACAACTACCGGTAACAATTGTGAACTTCTGAAAACCGCCCGTAGAAATGCTAAAAATACCATAAACAATGCCGAACGATTAGACAGCCTGAAAACCCTTGATAAAATCAGAGAAATCCTGAACGGTTATAACAACCCCAAATCTTTCCGGTCATTTGCTAGCTTGGTACAAAGAAATTTCATGTGAAATAAAAATAGAATCACAAGTTCCTCCTTTCAAATCCCGCAATATAATTCATTCCACATCTGAACAAAAATTTGATCTATTAACTTCTGATTTTGCAGTCACCACATAACTGCCAACTTAAAATCAACGGCCGCCTTCCTTTCCAGTAAGTAAATACATACTCCTTGAAACAAGTCATTTTTCGCACCCGAGTTGCATCAAAGGTTCCAAAAGAGTGAAGTGTAAACAAGTCAGCGGGTCCAGACGGTATCGTAATACCAACTGTCATCACTCTTTATCTAAACCATTATGCATAGAGTATAGAATTTTCCACCTTTCTATGGCATTTTTTCATTATCTTGGAAAACCTCCGTTGTCCACCCAATCCCACAAAAGGAAAATAAGACCCATCTATTCAACTATGAGCCGTTTGATATTATCTCCATACTCTCCAAAGTAATGCAGTCAAGAGCAAATGTTCATCTAATGAACTATATTTGGAGGAATGCAATTTACTATCGGATCGCTAATATGAATTTCGAAGAGGAAGTCTGCTAGTGATTTATTGGTGTTTTTGAGTGACTTATAGAACCGTAATATGGTTAATATAGGTGAAACGCAAATAGTCGCTTTAGATATCTCTAAAGGCTTTGACCGTGTTTGGCATTCATTTTTTGTTAAACTAAAGGCATGGAGTATTGCGATAGCTCCTTAGTCTCTGGTCTAAGAGCTTTCTGAAGAACCACAAATTTCAGGTAGTTGTCGATGGTGTAACCTCTAACTCATATTCTTGACGCTGGTGTTTCCCAAGGGAGCGTTCTTCCTCCCACCCTATTCTTGATTTTCATAAACGATCGTTTACTCCACTCTCAATTCAGTTCTTTCGCACGCGGATGATAGTACCTTATCCTCTGGTACAATTTCCACAACCATGCCCCCATCAATTCAATCACAGTCGCTTTAAGACGAGATGAAATGGTGTCTTCTTTGTCACAGGAAATCAATCCTATCCTTGAATAGAGGAAAGCTAACTGGGCTGAGTTCAATGCATTTGAAGCAATTTCAAGCGTGTTTTACACACATAAACGCGACAGACCAAGTTTTCACCTAGAATTAAGGGTTATCCAATTAAAAACTCTATCGGCTCACATGCTCGGTCTAGAAATAGCTTCCAAACTTTTGTGGGAAGACCATATTTACTCAACACTAAAAATACAGCTAAAAGTTTAGATTATCTAAGAAGAAGCCTATTTTACTTTACTTTACGAGAATTATATATAAAGCTTTTATAAGACCCCATATGCAATATAGTTCCCTTGTATGGGCCGGGAGCAAATACTTATTTAGTCGCATTCGATAGAATTCAACGTCCGGGATGCAAGTTAATTGATAATGCAAATCCAACAAACTCTCTGGATACCCTCGGCCATAGACGCAATATCGGGGCCCTCTGTGTAGTTTACAAATACTACTATGGTAAGTGTTCAGATAAGATCAAAGCTCTAATGCTTATAAACAACAGAAGTTCTCTCTCACTACTCGCTTATAGCAACAATCTTCTATGAGCAGTCGCTTGAACCATTCTTTGGCTGAACTGAGCAATATGTTTTGTCTTTTTTCCCACGAACGACCTTCGTTATGGAATTCTATATAATTCACTGTTTCCGCTTAGCTACAACCTACAAAAATGATACCTTAACATAAAGAAACTAAATCTCTCACATTAAAAGTGAGATCCATTCCCTTGCATATCTTGCTTCTTTACGTTCCACTGTTCTCCTATACATAATTACTGTTGTGTCTGCATTATGACTCTGTGGTTAAGCGTACCGTTTTAAAAATATAAAACGAAATTTTTTTGTTCAACTTAAATAGAATATTATCGAGCTATGGTGGAAAGTATTCGATGTTGAAAAAAACATCGATGTTTTTAAGCGATGTATCGGCAAACATCGATGCAGGGTTGGACACCCCGATGGACAACCCTACCTCTGATGATGCTTGTTTAATAGACTCCAAATCCACTTTTAATTTAGTATCTTCCAGTTGCTTATATTAAATTCACTGTGTGACAAAAAATTTATTTATTTTGTTTTTTATACTTGTTACACTTTACTGTAATTATAGAATGAAAAAATTATAAATGTTAAGGGCAGCTTACGTGTCAAATTTATATATGACTATAAATAGCTAGTTAAAAAAAGCATATGTTTTAAAGACACGCACACGGCACACCCCACACCCCACACGTCACATACAACACACCACACGCTGAAAGCCATATGTCACACGCCACACTTTAGACGTTATACGTCACACGTCACAAATGTCACAAATGTCAAACGTCACACATAAGACGTCACGCGTCAGACGTCAAAGGTCACGCGTCAAACGTCACACGTCACACGTCCATCGTCACACGTCACATGTCACACGTCACACGTATCACGTATTACGTCACAAGTCACAGATCACCCGTCACACTTCAAACATCACTCGTAACACGTTACACATCACATGTCACACGTAAAACGCCACACGTCACACATCACATGTTAGACACCGCTTGATCGCTGGTTCGTTGGTAGTGTTGTCTGACGTCGACCAAATGCACAAGGTTGAGATTTTATCAACTGTTGAATAACATTTGGTTTGTCTAAGTCATAGTTTATGTTTTTAGGGTTTAATTATTTTACTTTTACTTACTTTTGTAAGTATACTGAAATGTTTCAAATTTTTTAACAAAAAAATTTGATTATGGAACGTAACGTTCTAGCTGAAAAACAAATAATTATGCAACCCATTTGAAAATTTTCTTGAGAGATGAGCTCTTAATAGTGGAAATATATTATGCATCATGTAGACCAAATCAAATAACACCACCATAGCTGAGCATTTGTTTGTGTTATAAAATATTGATCTAAATACTTATCTCCTACCTATTATAAATATAAATATAAATGGGAAAAATTTATATATTCGAGTTATTGTCACGCTAAATAAAATATAAAATACCTCTTTCCGGTCGTAACGTCTCAAATTGCAATATGGATATCGCGGTCAACTAAAGTTCTTTTGGTTGAGAGTTCAATTCCTGGAGTGGTACATTTTTTTATTGTTTTTTTTTCAATTTTTATTAAATACCATTAAATATCGTGTATTCATAAAAATCGTAAAAATTTCTTTTTACAAATTTTAAAATAATCGATAATAAAGTTTTTAAAGTTATTGCGTTCCGTTTAATCGTTATTGCGTTCCGTAATTTTCCGTTTCGTTCAAATTATTGTCATTTCTATATAAACAAGAAAATGAAATTATTTTTTTGGGAGGTAGTACTAAAAATAATAAAATATTGGTTTTTCCATAATTATTTTCCATAATTTCTTTCCTGTGAAATAAAATAAGGAAAATAAAAACTGCTATTTGAGTAAGTATTTCTCTTTCAATATGAGTTGACATCTTCATAACAGAAGATTGATTTAACGACAGTTTAAGGCTGCGGACAATTTACGGTATTTAAATTTATCGTTAATGTAGTTTTTTTAAGGTTATTGCTATTGTATTTTAGCACAGTGTGACGTCAATACGAAGAAAAATTTAGAATGCATTCAGAGCATTTTTACGATATATCACGTTTTTAAAAGAAATATTTTGTGGCTATTTTGTTTTTTATACTTTTTGTTGTTGTTTTCTTTTTTTCTGTTTTCTGTTGGTGATTGTTGTATCATTTTTTAAGTGAAAACTTCTTTAGGTGCGTTGAGCAATTTTGTATGGGGTAAAATAGAAATAGAGTAAAATAAAAAAATGGTTTTGTCATAGTTGATTTGTGTGTTTTTCTTTATATTTTTTAATAAAGAAAACGCAATGCTAGTACGAATAACCTAAGTATTGTTGAAATTAATGATAATATATTACAAATAATTTAACTCTCGTTCTCTTGATTCATATTTTGGTTTTTCTTTTTTATTGAATTGGATATTTTTCTCATTTAATAACAGTGTGGAAGTATGGTAAAGTAAGTGATTTTGTTGTATTTAGACGATAAAAACACAGCTTTTTCACAGTTTTCAGTTTTCACATCTGTCTGCAGTCGTTAAGATTGCTTTTTTTTTTAATTTTGGTTTGTGCTGTAAAATCACTATATAGCAGAAGGTTCCTTTTTGATTTTGAATAAAAACTATTTTTCAAAATTTAAACAAATATTTCAAGATTTTATTAAGATCTTTTATCTATACGATAGCAATGGATCTAACCATTATGTAGTTTCGAATAATAAAACACTAGAAATGAATATATTCAATTGAATAGAATGAAAAATTGCTTTGAAAAGCGAAAAATTCGTAACAAATTTTCCATCTCAATTCCGGTCGGTTCTTGAATCGAACCGGCGTCCTTCTGATCAAAGTTAATGGTTAACCATTAAACCAACTCGACCAGCAACTGACGCCGGGTCTGATTTGCAACTAAATCTAAAAGCTCCTTCATTGACAACGAAACTTCCGTAAGCTAATTAAATTAATGTAGGAAAGCCCGAAATTGAACATTATAAGAATGACAATTCTCACTAAGCTCGTTTTGGTACTTGCTCGAGGTTCGGAATCACCTTTGCAAGCATGTTAGGAACAACGGTTTTTCTTCAATCGTTAAAGAATTACTATTTCCTACAATCGTTTGATTAGAATCAAGTTTTAGTTTTGTCAAGATTTGAAACTGCTAATTTATCGAAAAAATCAAGTTGCAATGGTTGCTATGGGTTAAACTTGTAAACAAAAAATACGGAAAACAAATTGTGCTTGAGTTTTTAACTATTGACATTCCGCACTAATGTGAGAATTTCTCACTTTGCGCACACGATTTGCGTGCGGGAATGATTAATTCTTAAACGATTGCGGGAAAAATATATTCATCGCATATATGTATACAAAATATTTTTAATTTTTCGAAAAAGTATTTTGTGCACGCGAAAAAAATATGTCACACATCAAAACAAGCACACAAAATATTTTTTGAGTTGACAGATAACAATGTTTTTTAAAATTTCGAAGTTTGTTTGTAACCGGATTGCTTTGTTTATATTTTTATAATTTTATTTTAATACAAATATTACATCAAAGATGGAGCACTTTAGTTTGTTTTTAAATATCTTAAATTTGTTTATAAATTTGTTAAATAAAGTATATAATCCACAAATAAATAAATATTTAATAAATTTGGTGCATTTGTTACAAAATCTAGTGGCGCGAACTTCGTTTTAAAACGAGAGTGATTGCCACACAAGCAAACACTCTTGTTTGGAAAACGCGATCGCACCAGTAATACAATCTACTATTATCAAACTTCTACTTCAAGAATCAATTTTTCAAAGCAAATCTCATTTCAAGCGTAGTTTCATCTCTAAAGCTAGAATTATCAACTGTTTTCTTAACCTTAAAACTCTTTAAAAGTTAAGAGTTTTCGATCATCAAAACTCGTAACAATTAAAAAAAACATTTCAGTATATAAAATAAAAATCAATCTTTTAAGATAAAAAGAAGCTTTTGTTCTCTTCTCACCCATAATAAAAAAAAATTGTCTTTTTCCCAAGAAAACAAGAAAACTTTATTTTCTTATTCTTGTTCTTTTACTTATATTGGGTTATAAAGTTTACTTTTCATTTACAATAAAAAAAACTGTCGAATAGAAATAAATGGTGATGTAAGAAGATAGAAAAATTGAGTTTCACGCCCACTTTATGGTAGTTTTATGGGAAAGGGTGGAATTGTTGTTTAAAAAGACGTGTCAAGTTCGAGAAAGTGTTAAGAAGATCACAACAATTACAAATTAAATTCATGTTATTTGCTTACAGAAAAGCTTCTTTGAATATAATTATTACATTTCTTTTAATTCATTTTGAAGTTTTTTCAATACAAGAAAAGTAATTTGAAAGATCTATTTAAATATTTGAATAAACGATTTATATTTCGCTAACTCATAAAATTTGTGATAGAGATTTGTATATGTTAATTGCTTTGTGGATTTTTTTCCAAGACTTTAATTTCTTCCCCCAGGTATCTTGCTATTCATTTAAATAAATTTCTGGAACAATTTCATCTAAGAAAAACATGAAAAATTATATTTTAATCATTAATGGATTTTCCAAAGTTTTTACCTAGAAAATTATATATTTAGATTTCGTCTGTCATTTATATATTCTCTTAAAATTCGTCTTAATTTGTTTGTGCTTCTGTAAGTGAACGATGATTGTTTTGATGTTAAGTTTAGTGTAGTATATGGCGTCAGAGAAGCATGTTATTTCCTAAAAGCACAAATAAACATAAGAGATTGCTAACAAAGTTATAAAATGAGGTAAAAGAACAAAAATTTAAACTTTCATTATTTTATTATTATTTTAATGTGGTTTTGGTTTTCCGACTTGGTTTTTCTTGGAATCGTAGAACCCTTAAAATTATCGCGGTAGATTTTTCAAGCTCTTTTCTACCTAGGATTGTACATAGGTATAAATACATCATTTCAAAACATTAGGCATGGAATTTCTTTATGAAAACCTGAAATAAAAACACAAAAACGATTCGCATAAGTTCTGCATTATATAACAAACAAAATCTTAACAATTTTCCATTTAAAATAAACTGAAGACAAAAAAGTAAGCAATCGGATTGCTCATTTGGTTATTATATTAAAATTGACCAAACTGGGCGTAAAACATGTATTCGTTGCTAAGAACTTTTTCAAAACATCTTGTTTCTAACATTTAATTTCAACTCGTAAATTATAAACCATTTGGTAAATGTTAATAATCTCACCTCTCGAAAGACAAAGGTTTGTTTTTTTATTTTTAGCATTTAATTCAATAATTTTTTTTAAAAAATTCTTTGGTGTTTGCTGATTTTTATTCTTTTTAAAATCAATACACAAGTGTAATACACAACAATAACACAATTACATATGAAAGTTTGCCAAATTTTTATTTAACTTTGGCAACTGTAAAGTGAGTCATTGAAAAACTCAGAAAATTTGACTCATTTGATACAACTAAAAACTTTGGCATAGAACTCAGGGTTAACTCTGCTGCAGTAGTATTGTAACCATTTCAAGCAAGACTTTCATTGCGACTTTCATTCCGATCATTAACGAGGAAATCAAATGGAAATACATAAACTAAACCCAAACTAGAACACAAGCATACATCAAAACACAAAAACACACAAAACGAATATCAAAGAACCATAACTCCACCTCTACGCCGGAGGATAGTTTTAATCTTTGGGACGTAACGCACATATATTTTGGAGATTTAAAGGTGTATCTAGAAAGCTGCATTTTGACAGCTGGAAATATTTGGAGAAGCAGGCTTCTGAGACCACCGTAATTGGGAAAAAAGAGGAACAGGAAAAATGTCCGTGGTTCGGTGAGTGGAAAGATTCGATATCCTTTCCTTCACTGCAAAGAGGTATTGTAGAGCTAGCTATGTTATGATGAGGATGCTTTATCAATTGCTACTGTGATTTCTATGTTTTCACCCAGAAAGATTATTCATTATTATTAAACGTAGATTACGAACGCATCATTTTCGATGTTTCTAATAATTATAAATATGGAAATCGCACCGATAAATTGAAGAGTTGATCCATCTCGTGAATATCAAGAAATTGAAGAATTCTTTTCTTTTGAATTCATGTTTTTTTCATTAGATTAATTCAATTTCTAATTTAATTAATAGTAAAATTAAAAGAGGAAAAATATTCATTTTTGTTTGTGGTGTCTATTAGAAAAATTGGGGTGTGTTAATAGACAAGCTCCTCACGCTACACCCTGGTTAACGCAAATAGTCTATTTCAATTTAGCAGCCAAATATTTCATTTCGAACTCTTGGCTGTGATCCAAAAAAAAAATGTATATGAACCAAAATCAAAATCACAATAACAACGGTACTTTTCAGCACCATAAGACAAAAAATATTGGACCCCAGTCCGTATTTTGCAATTGAACATTGAAGGCACAAGCAAGTCAAAAACTGAACATTTACAAAGAGTATTAAAAGATTTCAACCTCGACGTCGTAATTTTGCAAGAAACTCATGCAGCAGATGAAGCACAACTTACCTCTTGAGGAAACATTGTTGGTTACAAATTAATTAGTGCTATTTACCATCAAGCATATGGATCTGCCACGTATGTTAAGTCAGAAATCATGAACTGCAACCATTTACTTACACAGACGGACAACGATATACATCTTATGGTTGTTGATACATCAGACATGAATATTGGAAACGTATACAAGTCTCCAAATACAAGATGGCCAGCTGCTACTCTACCATTATTTCACCACCCAGCATTATATGCTGGTGACTTTAATAGCCATCACACCCAGTGGTCCTAAACTCAAACAACAACCCCAATGGCATACAACTGATGGACTGGGCGGATGGTAACAACATGTTTCTGGTATATGATGCGATAGACATGAAAACCTTTAAATATGTTAGATGGCGACGTGATTACAATCCCGACCTCTGTTTTTCCACAAAAAACGAACAACGAAACCCTATTCCAACATCTAGGACTGTCTGACAAGGTTTTCTACGCTCTCAAAATCGTCCAGTAATTCTTGAGGTAGGAATCCAAATACTACTTGTTAACTCTACTCCCGAACCTAGATGGAATTTTAACAAAACTGACTGGGATATATATAGGTTGCAGTTGGATACAGTGATTCGCTGGACCCAACCCATTCCTAAAAATTATGATAGGTTCGTGGGAGCCATCATCTCAACTGCAAAGAAATGCATCCCAAGAGGCTTTCGTGAAGAATACATTCCTGGCCGGAGTAGAGAGAGCGATAAATTATATGAGGAGTACATTTGTAGTGGTGAGGCAGACGTGGCTGATGACTTAATTTACTCACTGGACGCCACGAGAAAGCAAAAGTGGACTAGCGCTGTTGAAAACATAGATATTTCCCATTCAAGCAGGGAAGCCTGGAGTCTCCTTTGGAAGCTAGATGGCTCAAACTCAATTGCTCGTACTAACAATAAAATAAATCCAGAGGACATTGCGAATCATATCGTAAACACGTCTCGTTCTTCTATTAATCGCCTTCATAAAAGAATGATTAAACGTATACTAAGAGAAATGAAGCGCAATTGCTCATCTCCATCGAAGGAAGTATGCAAACTCTTTTAGTAGCGAAAAACTGGATTCAGCTCTGTCCCAAACAAAAAACGGAAAAGTAGCTGGCTACGATGGTATTTTTCCAGAATTTCTTAGAAATGCTTAAAAAAATGTAAAACAATGTCTAACTAAATTTTTCTCGAATATTCTAGAAACCGACAATCTTCCAAAATATTTTAAGACTACAAAAGTGATAGCGATACTTCAGGCAAGTAAACCATCCAATGAACCAAGAAGCTATCGCCCAATTGCCCTTTTGAGTACCTGCTACAAACTGCTAGAACGGCTCATATACAACCGTATCGCTCCGATACTGAATGACCAGACCCCAGTTGAACAAGTTGGTTTCCGTTCCAACTCTTGCTCTGACCAACTGCTCGCTTTAACATCCTAAATCGAAGCTGGGTATCAAAAAAAATTAAAAACAGGCGCAGTATTCATCGATCTCACTGCAGCATATGACACGGTCTGGTGAATTGGGATTATATATAAGCTGTTCAATGCAATACCTTGTACCACCATCTCGCGTTTAGCTAACAACATGCTGAGTAATCGTGTTTTCAAAGTCCATCTAAATAATTCCTGTAGTAGGTCCAAAATGCTTAACAATGGATTGCCACAGGGTTCCGTCCTGGTGCCATTACTTTTTAATTTGTACATTCATGACATGCCTGACACAACATCAAAGAAATTTGGTTACGCTGATGATTGGACCCTGGCCACTCAAAACAAAGACATGGGGGTCTTGGAAGATTTGATCTCAACTGACCTGGCGATAATGAATGACTATTTTCGAACGTGGAGCTTATTTGCTAATCGAAGTAAAACCGAGAGTTCTTGTTTCCACTTGAACAACAAACTGGCAAAACACGAACTATCAGTGTTATTTAAAGGCACTGTCATTAAATACAATCAACAGCCAAAGTACCTGGGCATTACTCTGGATAGAATTCTTTCTTTTAAACTCCACTTAGAGAATACGTCAAAAAAACTTAAAACGAGAAACAATATATCGCACAATCTGGCAAGCTTTACATGGGGTGCTACTCCAGCTACCCTCCGCACAACTGCTCTAAGTCTGGTTTACTCAGTGGCTGAGTGTGGCGCACCAGTCTGGTTGAATATCACACATACTGAAAAAGTTGACTGCCAGCTGCATGCCACGATGCGTACTATAAGTGGTACTATCAGGTCTACTCCTTTACCTTGGCTCCCTGTATTAAGCAATATCGCTTCACCTGCACTCAGACGTTCACATGCGCAAATGCGTATGCAAACATAAAAAGGTAACCAACAACATCACGTTACTCGTTACCCACTCGCGACCATACTCGTTGGCGATTGAAGTCAAGAAAGCCTTCACAAAAAACTGCCAACAACCTGCTGGTAACTAATTTTAATATCTTGGATGCCTGGGACACCTCCTGGCATCATTACAATACACTTGGGCTTTCTTTTACTAACCCAACTTCTACCCAACCTGGTTTCGATTTGCCACGTTATACCTGGGCTACACTAAACCGAATAATAACGAATCACGAACGTTGTGCTGATTTTTTCTAGAAGTGGGGCATTTCAGAGTCCCCTCAATGTGACTGCGGAGCTCCACAACAAACCATAAAACACATTGCAACTGTGTGTCCAATTCGAAGATACAATGGCGACATCTTAGACTTCCATTTGGCAACTCCCGATGTAGTAGCATGGATAGACACACTCGATGTAAACATCTAATGTTCAAATGTACTGCCCAATGCTCAAATATTTTACTTTTTACTTTTTAACTAAAAGACGCGCAATCAAAGTGATTGTAAACTCATTTAATGTGTATTCATGTTTTATTTTAGGTAGATTTCATAAAAAATTTACCTATTTTAAGTTTTATTTTTGTTTTTTAATGTGTCATAAAAACCATACGCTAAATAAATAAAAATCAAATATATGTCTTACAATCACCAATCGTCCCCTTGTCTTAGACACAACAGTTTACTTCATTAATTATATATTGCACCAATTATTATCAGCGATCGTTTATTCATTTTGATGCAACAATTTACGGGATCAATTAGATATTTTACAACTATCGTTCAACATTAGCAAGTGGAAATTTGGGGTGCAACAGAAAAATATATGTATATTATGCCGTCGTAATAACTAGAATGATAGGCTGAGAATCAAGAAGGTCTTGAGAGGTTTGGATCCCCCACTAGCATGGGGTGAATAACTCACATTTTCATTTATGTCTTTACTATGTAAATAAGGGACTAGCTCTGGAGTGGCTGTGTCGGTCTTGGTTAATTTGTACTGGAATAGGGAACGTTCATTCTCATATCCACGTGACTTTCGCTTGCTGCAATAAAAAATCTCAAGGCACGTAGTTCTTCGAGTGCTTTTCGTTGTTTTTTTACCAACAGATTCAGTCTCCATTACATGTTCTGGCTGTTTTAAGTGGTTTTCGGACACATTATAAATTATAGATCTCTAGCATGGTTCTGGAGGACTTTTGATGGGAAGGCGATAAAAAACTGAAGAGGGTATAGAGGTTTGTTTGCCTTTATATGACATAAGCTTTCAGGACAACGCTTTACAGCTTCTCTACAGGTTATATTTGTATTGCATCCCTTGCATGTTGTAAGAATGGAGATTACAAAAAGGCTCGAACCCCTGGAAACTACGCAAGACTGTTGAAAAAGTCATCATGCGCTATTTAGAAATCTGGAAAGCACCTGACAGAATTTTTTATGCTGAGAGAACATACAGTACCTCTAAGTGCCTTTAAAAGGTAGTATAAAGAAGTAATTCCAACGATAGAGAATCGTTCTGTAGTAAATGGATCACTTACTAAAAGGAGCAAGAGCTGCCGTTCACTTCAGAAATGAAGATCTTTGGCTTCAATTTCCACTTGCTGAATACTGCGCAGATCTTCAAGTTTGTTTATTTTTCATAAATGTAACATTGAAAGAAGCCATGGGGATTAAGTTATCTAGTCATTAATATTTTACTGAGAGCCAAGCTACTCTAAAAGCTCTGAACATACTCCACAATTACCCTGGTCCTGAATTAGAACAAGAACCAGCCCAAGTAGCAGTTTGTGGTTTCAAATAGGTTTTAAAATCGATCCAAAACCTTGGTTTTAAAACCAAAAAGTTTCACAAAATGTTTTAGATACGTTTCTAATACCATACAAAACCGTTGCAGGTACTGACTTTGGTAGCGTTTTTTTAAACTATTTCGTTTTATTTGCACTAAGGTGGAACCTATTTTATTCAGTTTCCAAAAATCAAAAAAGTTTTTTTATTACGGTTTAAAAACGTTGTATAATTTGTTTTAAAAATATCGATCAGTTTTTATGAAACCGTGCAATAGGTAATTTTTCTTAGTTTCAATAACACAGAATCGTTTTTTTTAAACCAAAAAAAATCAATTTTTAACCGGTTTAAAAGAAACTAAAAAATTTCAAAAATACCTCAAAACAAGTTCACCATTATACCCAAGAACTACCCTTCGTGTTTCCCTTCTGTCTTTTGACTTCCATAATAATAATACTTAAAATGAGAGTAAATAATAAAACAGGATGGTTTTTATTTAATTCTACATAAATTGATTTATTTTGAATAAATGTACTTAAATATTATGTTTTGTTACTTATTAATTAATTACAATTACAATCAATTACAAAACCAAATTTTTCAAATATAACAATTATTTATTTATTATAGTTCAATATCAAAAAGAATGCATTACTACTATAGTTGGTACTAGCGTAGCGTAGTAAAAATGATAACTAACTCATTATCGGTAAAGTAATTCAATATGTTAAAATTATATTGGTTTTAAATAAATCATTAAAACCATAAAATTCCAAATAATAGAAGCATACAATAATTTATATGCGAACTTTAATTATTACTTACTAATTAAAAATATTGAGTTAAATGTATAACCCTGTATGTTTTGAATAATATGAAACGATATTTAAAAATTTTATAGTGTTGGTATATGTAAATAATCATACGAATACGAAATAATACCCACCACTATCAATTAAATAATTATTATTTAACTAATGAAAATTTTTGGGCCGCTCGTGACATACGAGGTTTTAAATGTTGCTGGTTTTAAATATTCTTTTATGAATTTTTTATTGTCATGGTCTGTGTAATCTGAGCATTTTTTTTACACCCAGCATAATTATATTTTGAACTTCTTGAAAGGGCAAGAATGGCTTTTTTTAAGATATTTCCACACCATGAATATGATACAAGTACCTCGTCGGTGACTAATTGTCTCATTAAATTACGGACACATCCCTTTGCATTCGGTCCCCCAAAAGTGGACATGTACGCTACCTAAAATATAAAATTAAATTAGATGTTTTGAAATAAAAGTTGTAAAAGTTTTAATATTTAGAAAATAATCAATTTCTCGGTAAAAAAAAGGGTGGCAAACAACAGTTATAAGATTGAATGATAAAAAGGTAAGTTAACAAATAATTATTGCTTCAGAACTTAGCAATCGGCTTTCAAAATCTAGATTAGCTTTTAATTTGAGCTCTAAAATTTCCAACTCGTCCAAGGACTTGATGGGAAAATCCATTTCGATTGGTTTGTCATCTTTGCTCGATGGAAGAACTAAATGAGGGATTTTATCTGTGATTACGTCAATTGCTGCTTTTGGATCAGCTTGGTTTTTGATTATTCGTTCAGTCTGATCCTGAAAGAATTTAAAATGTTGTTCTAGTTTCACGCTCAAGTAGTGATATCCATCATACATATGTGCCTGATTATAATAATTATAATTGTCTACATTGAACAAAACAAAAGTAGGTTAAATCTTGTGAAATCATCTCATTTTTATATAAAGTAATACCTGTAGGTTGCGTAAATCTAGAACCAATATCACTTTGCCTCCGTGAATGTATGTGGGACAGTGGTTGATGCTGACTTGCTGAAAGGTGGTTTTGTGTCTTGCATTTTGGTGGTGTGTCAGCGATCAAAGCAGCAACATAATTTAAGCTGCTTGTATTTGGATGGCATGTAGGAAGATTAGAAACACAACTGTTGTTATATCGGCTTGTGGTTGTTGTTGCTCGGGTACAAATGATGTATTTAGGTTCAGTGGCTCATTATTAATTGACTGAGTTGTTAAATCAACATGGGTATCGTTTTCGCTACATGTCACCAATTCTCATTCACGCTCTTCCTCTAAAGCATTTTTTAATGATTCTATAAATGGAAATATTTATGAAATTAATCATGTATTAACGGTTTAAATTGGATTTTACCTATATTCTCGCTTAGTATTTTACAAGGCAGCCAATCTGAGCTTGGTATGATGCATTTTTTTCGTGCCCGTGCCATTTCTTTACTTTGTGCTGGATAGAAGAGCTGGAAATTAATTACCGCTTCCGCATTATTTATATGCGAATATACACAAAATATTTTAATTTTTGCACCACGCTAAATTACATAACCTCAAATTTGGTTTTAAAGATTTTATATGTTTTCTTTTTATTCAAGAAACTAAAATCACGGATTTTGTCAGCATTTTTATAGATAATTAAAATAATATAATATTTAATATAAATTACGAAATTTTTTTAAAGAAATGCTGAAAAATTTATACAATTATAAAATAATTTTATACATACAAGAATAATCGTACTTACCCAAAGGAAATTTTTTCTGCGACTGCAGCCTACTACAATCACGAACCGAATAATTTTTTGTATTTTTTGTTTCGTTTTTTTTCATTCTGTTTTACTCAACTATTTTCGTTTTAATATTCATCTAAATAAATGGACGGTTATACATAATATAATAAAAATGTATATTGGTTTCAAAGAAATATGGTTTCAAAGAATCCAATTATGGGCCATTGTCAAAAAACGTACTGGTTTTTAAGAACCATCTCTGACACGTTTTAGATATATTTTACAAAAACTAATTGGTTAAAATATGGTTGTTAAAAAACCTTTATGATACGTTTCAAATAACCCAAATTAAAAACATTTAGGAACAGTTCTGAAAAATCTGGTTACAATAAAACTAAGATGAAACCATTTTAATAGTATTTTTAAAACTTTGGTTTCAGATTGCTACTTGGGAGCAATTGATATCGAAAAAAAATTCGCTAATCAAAAAAAATTTCCTTAGAATCATAAAATCTCAATGGAGGCACACAGAAGGCCTCAAGGTATCTGAGCTGTTCATTACAGAGGGAGCTGCTAAGCCCTCGGCTTTTGTTTAATTGATCCGTTCAGACTGTAAATTTATTGTGGGCATTATTAACATTTCATCATCATGTGAATAAACACAAGTGCAAGTCCAGTAACATTAATTTGGCGTCGTGGAAAAGAACTGCAAGTTTCAATAAGCTCTCTACAGAGTATGTTTAATAAAAACTGTGTTTCCATGGTTACGAAGTTTAGTTGTCACAAGAACTCAACACTACCACATTTGGGTTTGAAAAGATGTTTTTCTAATGAGATAATTTATTGGTAAGGCATTTGCAGAATGAGAATCCTTAGTTATTGGGAAGGCATTTGCGAGACCTAAAGTTTCTAGGAAGGATCAACTTTTAATGGGAAACAATTGATGTTGCAATTTCATATATTTTCAGTGGTATGGTAGTTTTTGGTCGTATATTTAAATTTAATTTGGCTTATGATAATTATTTGATTCTTTAATTCGGCTTGCTAACTGAGTTCATTAAGTCCCTAGAAGACCTTCATAAAAATGTCCAATACAAGTGCTAGATGTTAACTTTTTTTTGTTTTACTTCTAAAAAGAAATCTTGCTTTTCTGAATCCCACTTTATTCATCCCAATCTGGTGTTCTCAATAAAGTGAAATGGCTCGCTACCCATACAGCCTCTATCCATCCGTTGATCTCAATCAGCGGTTAAGGCGAATTTAAGCGATCTTTTCTGAAATCAAAATTATCCTTTCAAGCCTGACTGGAATTCAGCAATGGTGGAGAATTTATTTCCCATGATGTATAGTAACTTTTATTTTCTTGTGCGATGCTTCCCAGCTCTGCTTGTTGACGTTTTTAGGTAGTTCTGAAATCCTGAGTTGTCGTTTGTTAACCTTTTAACGATTACCGTAAAGACTATTGCGTTTGGCAAATCATTCCATTTATATGCAGTTCGAACAGAAAATTTCTGTTGCATTTTTCCATTATGAGTACAATTTTCTCACAAGGAGATGTCAAACTAAAGTTATTGTTTCTTTCTTAAATTATTGATTCAATCTTCTTCCAATTCTTACTATATCCCTTTTCTATTAAAAAGGATGTTTTACATAAGAATTTGACTCAGGGTGACATAAAAAAATAAATTAATCCAATTTTGTTTCCGCGTAACTCAACATTACAACTATATACGTTATCATCATTTAAGCGTATGATGTCAAACAAGGATATTTGCTTTATTATTTACACTAAACTATTTTCAGCCCCAGATTTATGTAGAACTGTTAGTTTTTTGTAGCTTTCCTATCATCAGCAAAATTTATTGTTTTTTTTTTATTAGTTTTTTCGTCAATGCTGAGCTTTTTTTTAAAAAAACAGTTTCGTACTTAGTTGAAATAAACAAACGATGATAAACTTTTTTATCCTCTCTAAAAATGATAAAATAATGGACATCTGCGAAACAGAAATTTTTTGGGACGAAATTTATGCATACGAAAATGTTTGTTTTAGAATTTTAATATGATTTTATTTTTAGTATTGTGCTTTTTGTGATTTCATAGTTTTAACCATTACTCGCATTTTATATCTACATATGTACGGGATCATTATGGAAACAAATCGATCTAGGAATTTCATTGTTTGTTTAGTCGGGTAAGCTTTGCAATCTGTCTTAATTTTTTATAACTAAAACAACATACATCAGAAGATTTTACAGATTTTGGTAAACCCTGATCTCAACATTTGGTCCATCGAGCCTTATAATTTGAATTAAGCTGACGATTATTTTCGAACTTCTACCAAATACTTGTCACCTGGACAAATTCTTCAGGAACTTATTAGTTATTTAACAGAACTACTATAGAATTATGGAAAAAAATTGAGAATCACATTTGCGTTGTTTTATTTTCGAGTGTAATATTGTGTAGCGATTTAATGTTTAGTCCTTCTGATACTTTTATTGTTGAAGATAAGTACGTTTCGATATATTTGAAATGCATGTGTCTACTAACAACGTACAACATTCAAAAAGCGACAAAAAGCGAGCCAAACGACTCACTTTGATAAGCTTAATAAAGACAGGTGCTAACGTTAACTCGATAAGGAAACATTCAATGAAAATTATTCAAGAATATTGTGGCTCCAGCAAAGAGTCATGTATTTAAAAGAAAATAGTTTAATATTTCTCCTAAATGAAGCATTTCTAAATAACTTAGATTAGTTCAACTTAGAGGCAGAGGGTAGGCTTCATCGTTTTACTTTTCAAAATTTAACGGTAAAACCAAAGAATAGGACTTTGACTCTTTTGTTATATGAACCTTTCGCACCACGATAATATGAACCTTTTGCACGCTAAAAAATTTAAAATTTTCAAAGCGAGAGCCAGCACGGCTATCGTTTGGCGTTTTAGTGAGTTGTAAAGCAATATAATAGAAGGCAAAATACAGGAAATAAATAGATCAAACTCTGCTTATCTCAGCCGTCAATCGTTTCTTTCTCTTCTGAAGTAATTTGATAAAGACATACGTACGCTAAAAGCGTAGGGCAAAGGTTAAAGTAGAGTTTGTTTATTGCTACATTTTGCTGATAAAATAGCTCGTCCACTTTGGCATCAAGGGGTAATCTCTCCATAAAAATCAGATCCAACAAAATTTTTGTAGTCCAAACTCCCTATCACTCTCTATACTACGGTCACGAGCTAAGGCTTTGTGATTGCCCTAGACTCATTTAAATTGTTCTTAGAAAATTTAGAAACTATACTAGAACAGTTCAAGAAATTCCATATTGTCTTAATGTTTCTCAATCCTTTATGAAACGTTGGCCCAAAAACCAATGTTACCATTCTTGGCAAAAAAAGCAAACATCAATTCACCAAGTTTCACATTTCAATCGATCACCAATAGTAATGACCTCATCTAGTTTTATAAAGAGTAGGTTGACTACTTATTGCTATGTGATACAAACCAAACTTGAGGCATATATTCATGAATCGTGTTATGTAGACTGGAGTATGATAATGTAGAGCGGTAAAGTTCCCGATTTATTTAATGTCTGTTTTCTCATAGTTCACAATTTTGCTTACCATACGTAGTTCATAATAGTTTCTCATTCATCCACAATCTATAGACATATTTTTATATAGTTTCCGTTACACAAATTTGTTCTTCGCATGAAACAAGTAACCATAATATTTCCTTGACAATCCCCTATTATTGACTCACAATACGTTTTCACCAGCATTACTTCACCATCCTACATAAATTTGAATTCTCTGGACACTAACCGTAATTGCCCTGAATGTTTTCAAACCTCAAACAGCTGTGCATATTTGTCCAATCGTCGCAATAGAAAAAATTATTATCCTATAATTAGTTAAGTATTCGATTTCTTATATAGATGTTTTTTGTCAATTTATCTTTCCGTTATGGATCTACATTTTACTGTAATACTGTAGTGAGCTATTGTTTCGTAACACATAAACATCATAAGATCGGTTGAACTTACGTTTAATTCATTTTAATATTTCTTACAAATGTGTTGGAAATGACATTTCGTGAAATCATCTTACAATGTTATGTATTACAAAATAACAAACAAAACTGTTTACTGTTTATTACAAAATAACAAACATAACGTTTTAACGAAAAATCTCCTAACATTTATTAACATAATATAAATTAATTTCCTTTCAACAGAACCACTTTGTCGAAGTTTTCGATATTAAAAATGCTATAAAAAGAGATGACTATACTATCCTTGTCTCTTAGTCTATTCCTTTTCCTATTGGAATTTTGTGCGTGTTTGACGTCTCGTAGTCTAATTTAAAACGTTTGCATGTAATATTTGTTTGGTGTGTTAAACCTTTTTCGTTTTGTTATTTTTTTTTATTTTTAAAATATTCCTTACCAAATTTTAAATAGAAATTATGAATATTGTTATTTGTTCATAATACAGATAGTTTTATTATTGAAAATAAAGAATAAATTGTTTCATAAATTGTTAAATAGATTGTTAGATAAAATAACAGTAACTAGTGATGCCTTAAATAAAAAAAAATAATTCTACTACATAGTTATCGTTTAGCTTAATTTACAAAAAAATTGTGAATTAATTTACAAAAAAAAATATATATGTATGTTCTGTGAATTGTTCTGATAAAAATAAAATTTAATTTGAAATATTTTATAAAGTGAAATATAATGCCAGCAAGGCAATAGAGTTCAGTTTTTGTGTAACAAAGTTTTGTTATTATTTCAACTCAACCTTTATAACAAAGTTTCACTATTATTACCGTATAATATTTTAAATCAACATTTATATCAAATTTTTGCTGTTGCTATCATCTATTTTACATATTTCAACTCAACATTGATATCAAAGTTTTACTATTACTGCTGTGTATTATACATATTTCAACGCAACATTCATATTAAGTTTTTGCTGTTATCAAATCCACATTTATATCAAATCATCTCCTTTACATATTTCAACTCAACAGTGATATCAGAGTTTTGCTATATTACTACTTGTTTCAACGCAACATTTGTGTCAAAGTTTTGCTGTTACTACTGTATATTATTTCAACGCAACATCTGTATCCAAGTTTTACTATTACTACCGTATAGTATACATATTTCAACACAACATTTTTGTAAAATTTTTGCGGTTAGTGCTGTATTTCAAACAGATTTCAACGCGACATTTGTATCAAAGTACTGCTGTTACTACCGTATATTATTGCCACTCAACATTTGTATCAAATTTTTGCTGTTGCTATCGTGTATCTTACCTATTTCAACTCAACATTGATATCAAAGTTTTACTATTACTGCTGTGTATTATACATATTTCAACGCAACATTGATATTGAATTTTTGCTGTTATCAAATCAACATTTATATCAAATCATCCATTTTACATATTTCAACTCAACACTGATATCAGAGTTTTGCTATTACTACTTGTTTCAACGCAACATTTGTGTCAAAGTTTTACTATTGCTGCCGTATATTATACATATTGAAACGCATCACTTATATCAAATTTTTGCTGTTACCACCGTATATTTGACATATTTCTACTCATCATTTATATCAAATTTTTGCTGTTGCTAACGTATATTGTACACATTTCAACTGATATCAGATTTTGGTGGGATTACAACTGAAGTTCAACTCAACATTGATACACAATTTTCTTGATACTTTACCTGTTGGATTGTTCATCGCAGATGGAGGGCTAAGGCCGTAAGACTTGGAAATCGGGAGGATTTAAACATGAGGTGAGCGAACTTGATTTGTTTTATTTAATTTTTTTCATAGAGGTGTGAATGCGTGTGAAAAGGGTGTGCCAGTGAGATAATGGGGGCTTGCCTGTCGATGCGTGTGTGTGTGTGAGCTGGCGATGCGTGTAGCAAGATACATACAGTCTGAATTGGAAATGATTCTAATCCTACTATTTTTTTTGCTTCGAGGTAACGTCTCGTTTTCCAAACACCTTTTCTTTTATTATATTGCCTAAATTTATGAATTTATATTTTTAAGTATATCAAAAATCATTCTCAAATAACCTGTATTATAAAAAAAAACAAATTCTTGTCATGTTTTAGGTTTATTAATTCTATAATACATTAACCAACTGTAAACTACCGGTATTGAAACAAACTGGTTTAGACATGTTGTTTTTTACTTACAAATCAAGTGATCATTTTTTTTTTGAGCTGTAAATATTTTTTTGGGGAATTATGTATGGTTTTATAAATTTTTTTTGAAAAATGATATTAATAAAGAAAACGGGAAATAATCAATAAAGACTTTCAATATAGCGTGTGACGTTCTCCAGTGCTCTAAGATTTGATTCACGGTGTACCAGCAATGGCAGTGGTTTACCAGCTGTATCATGTGGGTCAGAGGACAGCCATACAACGTAATTTTGATTACTACCCCTGTCGGTACTTGTTGTGGGTCTTAGAGCTTAATTGTCTTGCTTCGCAGTCTGAATGTGTGGGTGAATGTTAGCATGTATGAAGCGTGAGTGTGTGGGTGTCTGGGAATGGTTGTGTAGGTTGGACGCGTTGATCGTGTGTCTTTCGCAAAAGGAGTCGCCAGAGTCTCCATTTTCCCCTTGTATTTTTTTCCATTTCTGTAACTTTTCGTAAATGGCGTACATTTCTGCATTTGTGTTGAAGCAGCAGGTATTGCTCCATCAAATCCATGAGGACTGAACTTTAGTCGTTACGGCGTTAAATTACTCTAGGTACGCATCCTGCTATGCCATTCTCATTGGTTCGCCAATGAGAAAGCTCTACATTACAATCGACATCTGCGGCAACCTACTGCACGCAGCTGATCTCAGCTTAAACCAACTAGCAAATTTGATTTAGAATGGAGCATAGCACTAGAGTAAATTTGACAACTTATATCTTACCAAAAATAGCATCTAATTTACCACCAAGCCTCACACTACAAAATTCAATTCAAATCTGTTCTAACAAAAGGGTGAACATCATTTAAGGTAAACAATTACCTACCGCTTTGCATGCCAAATGAAAACAGCTTCAGCTAGAGAAGAGATTAGGCCAAATTAAATAATTTTGTAAACTTAACTGCTCATGTTTCTCATCAAATAATGGTAAAAGATTGTAACAATGAACTTTTATTAACACGAATAAATAAATAATGAATAAACAACCGGGTTGGTATCTAAGTAAATTTAGACCAGGAGATCTCTTTAAAAAACGTTAATAAAGTCAAAAATATATTAATAACGAAAATAAAAAAATTTAAAAAATGCAAACAAAAATTATATAAACTAAATCAAAAATCTTACATTAATGTGTTTCCAAAACTAGTCCTGTGGAAAATCGTACATTTATGTTTCTTGTTAATATAAATCTTTCCCATTTAAATGTTGAAGACGAGCTTAATTTGTGTGCACTACTTTACAAATTAAAGTCAGCATATTGATTTTTACACAACTTCTCGTTCACTCTATGCGAAGAACTTTTGAAGAATTATTTTCACCTTCTCGAACACAACCTCTTGCATTCAATTCATAATCATTCTATACATTTACTTCAGCCACCCTCGATTTAATTTTTTTCAATAGCAGGCAGGTCAAAACAACAAACACGCTCATAATTAAAAATACAAAAAAAAATTTAACTAATTAAAAAAAAATAATCTCAGAAATTTAATTTGAACAAATAATTAGTTACACAATATACATCAAAACACTTGTGGCACAATACATTACTAATATAGATCTATTATATTTGATTAAAATTTACATAACGAGCGATCGAACAGATTGATCAATTTTTTAAAAACGACAATTTTCTATCTTTTGTTTCTATTTAATTATACTTCCATCACATGATTTCAATACAAATTGAAATGCGAACCATACAAATGCGAAAGAAAGAAAAACAATATTATAATTATTATTTCTATAAAAACAAGATCTCTTAAGGTGCGTTAAGACCAAGAAACATGTATGTATGAGTGCAACAAGTCAATCAACAAACGGTTAAACAATTTCTCATACAGTATTTTAAACCTTCTTCGTGGGCTCATATATTTGTATACAAAATTTGTTGTATGCTTATGAAAATGTAAGTTTATTGATTTGTTGTCTAACACAGGTTATACACGTTTTTAAGTCTAAATATAATAGCGCTATTTCTATTCATATCTAAACAATAAATAAGTACACATACCAACACGCAAATGGAAGGAAACAATTTCAAAATTTATATAAATTCTGAGCAAAAAAAACGCAAACTTATTTATATTGATAAATATTTATAAAACATAATTTCTATCGAAGGATTTTTTGAATGTTGTTCCGTTTGATTTATTTTTTGATATAGAGTAAGAATTGAAATAGGGCCGGTCGTTATATGACTATCAGAAGATGTTGTAAAAATATTTTGAATTGTTTCTAATATTCTGTCTTTATAAAAGTAATGTGAACCAGTTGGGTGCTCAGCAAGTTTAGCTACTTTGCAATGGGTAAGATATTCCTTGTCAGATATTACTTCCATTTTCCGTCCTCTTTACTTATAGTAATACACTATAGTATTATTCGAAAATATATGTATATATTTTCGAAGACTTCTCAACCCAGCTGTTTTAAAACAAAACAAACACAGTTAGTTAAAATATTTCGAAGTACATCCCGTATTAAAGTTCAAGCCCGTATTAAATTCTACCATTTTTCATTCATTTCCTGTTTTACGTATTTAACAAAACCAAGAATTAAAGCTGAATTTTAAGATTTTTAGCATTTGTGTCATAAGAAAAAGTCAAAGAATATATAAAAAAAATTCTTATTTAATTCATTAGTTTGGTAAATAAATGTATGTTTGGTAAAGAAATTAACATTTAAATAAATAAAAGATCACTAAATATTATTACGTTTCGTTTTGGGTGAAAAAGATAATAGATAAGAAAAAATTACTGCAGGTTAAAAAAGAGCACAACATTAAAGCAATAGTTCGAATATCCGATTACGATTTACATGGATTAGTACACAAGATAATTGGGCTGGAAGCAAAAGCTTCAGCACCAACCGGATGGGAACAAAGAATTGTAAGCTGAAGGACGTAGAAGGAGTAAATGGGAGGTAAGGGTGTCTTATCTTGTTTTAAGAGTGTTCATGTGGGCAAGTGGTAATATTAAAGTAACAGAAAAATGAGCATGTTGTTATTTCATTGTAAGGAGGGGTTTGGTACGACAGCGCTCTCTCGGGTGTTTTAGGAACTCGTTTTTTTTAATATGATAAATTTTCTGGCAGTGAGGTCAGTCGGTCGTAGGTCTACTACACCTTATATTACTTTTGTTCTATTAAGTTCCTTACGTATTATAGTTTTCTCCCTCAATTCGATATTGTCTAAGGTTTTCATCAATTTTTTTTACATACAATTGATATGAATTTTTTTTAATTTAAATTGAATTTTTACATTTACTCAAAATCATAGATCATCTTATGGAACTACTAATCTGTTAACCATCTTCGAAGCTTCTAGTGTAAGCTACCAGGCAAAACCGCAGGTAGGGGATAGACGGAACCGTAGGTAGACACTGTACAATCAGTTTGGTATCAGAGCAGCCCCTAAATAACCCATATATGATCACGAACCAAACTCTTCCTTATTCCCCCACTCCTGATAACCATTTTTGACAGACCGTATTAAAAGCTCTTTACTACCACATAACGTCAGCATATAGTACACAGATCATTGCGATTTAAGAACCGTAATTATAATTTTAAACGCGTTAAAATTTTAGCGAGTGGTGGTCAAGGTTTATTAGAAAATTTAATATTGTTTTCTCAAAAAATTTTCCCAGTGTCATATTATTTGGTTAGATTTGTCAAATTGTATATGCTAGTCTTTAATTCAAGTATCTCAATAAATAGTTGTTTGATCCTACAAACACAAACAAAAACAATAAATCAGACGTTATGGCGTCAACGTCGCCTAATGTTCTATAAAATAAAAGTGCATTTTCTCACCAAAATAATGTTAAGCTTAGCACTTTTTTTTGTAACTTGGATTTCCACTCTAGCATGAATTTAGAAAGAACCCTAAAAAAACTAAAACTGATATATCTCACCTAACTGATGAATTATTTCACACTTCCTAGATAGAGTAAGAGCCCGCGACGGCCAGACCTTCGTTATTTTATAAAAGCTGAAAGTTTCTCTGCGGATACCCCCTACTCAGGTAGAAACGATTAGCAACATATGAAGTTTGGATTATAGTGGCCTTGGCAGGGAGCAGGTTTCAAAGGGGCCTCTAAAGTTTCGTGATAGTATAAAAGCTAATATTTTTATATATTCTTCGAGATAGTATTAGAAGTCATGTCACCCATTGCCAGACACTTACAATCGCGGAAACCCCCTGCCAGACACCCTTAAACTTTAAACTTTAAGGGTGTCTGGCTGGGGGTTTCCACGATAGTAAGTGTCTGGCAATGGATGACGTGACTTCTAATACCATCCCGAAGAATATATAAAAAAATTAGCTTTTATACTTTCACGAAACTTTGGAGGCCCCTTTGGAACCTGCTCCCTGCCAAAGCCACTATGATCCAAACTTCATATGTCGCGAATCGTTCCTATCTAAGTAGGGGGGATGCGCAGAGAAACTTTCAGCTTTTATAAAATAACGAAGGTCTGGCCGTCGCGGGCTCTTAGTCTAAGATCTTTAAAACTATTTATTATTGCAAGTTTATTTATTATTGCAATTTTCTTTCAACTATAACTATTATTATTATTTTTCCACTTTGAGTTATTGCCTTAATTTTTCTTTACAAAAATATTGTATAAGGACAAAAACTTTTTAACAGTAAAACTTCAACTTTCACAAAAAACAAAAACTACAAAATAAACTCATTTTGATTTTGTAGTCCGTGAATAGAAAATGTAGTACATAAACTATAAGAAAAGTAAAATAAAAATAAAAAAAAACAACAAATGAAAATGTTATAAATACATATACATATCTCAAACAATTTTTTTGTTTGTTTTTCATTAAATTCTTTTTCTTTCAAGATTTGAAAAATACGAATAAAAATTGAAGAAAGAATATATAATTTTTCCAACTGAAAACCAAAATGAAACATTTGAACAAACAAATAGATTAAAGCAGTAAGAAAATTTTAGAATATGGATTACATAAAGTGGTTAGGTGTTATGATATTTTAAAAGTTGTGTTATGGAGAATAATTTTTGGATGTAACGATTTCATAAAACTATTGTCATTTCTAGTAACCTCAATTTTATTAAAAATAATTTTGAAGTGTTTTTTTCTAAGTGGAGTTTTGCTCAGTATTTAGGACTTAAAAACAATAAATGAAAACAATAAATTAGTGAACGTTCATTTCACTATAATATTTGTAACTTTTTAACATATGCGGCGCATTTCAAAAGCTGCGGGGTTAAAGCTTAAGCCCAATGACGCATTAATTTAGTTATAACAAAAAATTAACGATAAAAATAAAACATGAGTGGCTAGCGCAATATTTTGACTAACGGAATAGGAAAACTGCGTCCACTCCGACTTGAAGTTTTCAACAGATGCCACCTGCACATCAAGGCCAAGGCCTATTATCTATACCACTTGCTTGAGGAGTTTTTCAAAAAATTATGAGAATTTATCACTGAGCGAGGGGAATTCGTTTAGAAATTTTTTTCTCATTTTGCATTTTGCATAAATAAATAAATAAATAAATAAATAAATCGCAGTAACCCAGACGTATAAGTATTTGTTATTAGTGTAATTCAAATGTTATTGGTCTCATTGAATGATGTCATTACATTTTAGGAAATTTTATTTGGTTAAATTAAAATTAAACAAAGGCAAAACATTTTCATTTGAATTACATAATTTAAACTACAGCAATTTAATAAAACAACAATTGACATTCTGTCATGTTTTTATAATCAAGACCATTACGTTTTCTTATGACTTTAAAACTCCCACATCAAATTAAATTAACCACTAATTTTTTTTTTGCATACCAAATCAACTCCCATTCAAACCACTCAGCTCTTTTAGCTACCAAACCTCAACTAATTAATTAATTTATCAAAAAAATTAAAAAACATAACTCAAACATAACTTGAACATAACTCAAAAACTGCGCATTTGAAAACTACGAAAAAATTGTTTTAGACTAGAAAAAAATTAACCTTTCATATGACATCCCACTCGACTATGTCAAAAATAAACTTTTTTCAAAATTTCCACTTTCAACCCCCTCAAAATAACATGCGAAATGATGAGTCGATCGCTATAGTTTTCGTTCAATCTTTACAATATTGCCCATAACCATAAATTTTTTCAAATATTTTCTTGTTTAATGTTCGAAGCATAAGGGTGGGGGGAGGTGCTGGAAAAACAATCGTTTTTGGCAATATCTAAAAAACTAAGCAGTTGGAAAATCAATGAAATTTCTTTTTGAAATATTTTGATCTTTTTCGATTTTTCTAAACCAAACACGATTCCTTACAAAAAACTTTTGGTTTACTATCTCCTTATCTATGTTCAAAAAATATAGATGAAAACAAATATTTGAATTTTTTTTATATCAGTAGTAGTACGAGATCCGGCTGCAGGATTAGTGCGCTCATCGATTTTTTGCTAAAACCAAATTTTTATGTATATTTATAATTAGGAGAATATATATCTACCAGGTTGCCTATCAAAATTTGGCCGCCAGTATTTTTAATTAAATTATTTTTAATTGATTTTTGGGAAAAAATTTCGTTCACTTGTTTTTTAAATAAAATGTCGTCTACATTACGGCAAATTATACAACGATTCTAAAAAATCACGGTTGCCGTTGCGCACATGGCCGCACCTCTTCGCAGCCAGGCGTAAACAGGTATGATTTCGATACATTTATGCGTTCATAACGTACATTGATTAATTCTATATCAAATTAAAGCTAATTTTTTCTATTTATTATCATATATGGTTGCCTAATTAAATCCGGCCGCAAATAAGGGTTGCTGGCTGTTAAAGATGATAAATATTTAAGGTAGAGTGAAAGAGAGTTAAATCAATATTAATTTTTTGGCTGATCGCACGGGGGGTGCTATTTTTGATCGAAGTTGTGCAAGGTCGCAGAAGCGAGTCAAAAAAAAAAAATCAAAAATCAAATCAAGTTACTTCTAAAAACTCAAAGGGGGGACCAAGGTATTTTTTTAAATTTTAAAATTTTAGTGTGCGATAAAATATAAATGAATAATAAATAAAAATAAGGAAAAAAAGAAAATAAGACTAAAAAAAAACCAAACGGGGGACCAAGGTAAAATTGAAAGTTTGATCCTTTATAACTTTTGACCCCCTCATTTCCGCAAATTTTTTTTTCATAATTAGGATGCAGAGGACCTAATCTTTCTATTTATCTGAAAAAAAAACGCAAATTTATTTGGGGGATAAACTAGGATTGTACCACTTTTTGTTGTAATTTTTGAATTTGTCATTTTGAAAAAGAAGACAATTTTTTTGGAGTATTTATTAAGTCGTCTCTGTTACTCCCCGGTGGTTGAGAACACTAACATTCGACGCATGCGCAATGGCTTAAAAGCGTCGCACAGCTGGCTCGCTATCCTCGTCTGACAAATGACGTTACGCGCTAACTCTCTTTCACTCTACCTTAATTATTTATCATCTTTAACAGTCAGCAACCCTTATTTGCGGCCGGATTTAATTAGGCAACCATATATGATAATAAATAGAAAAAATTAGCTTTAATTTGATATAGAATTAATCAATGTACGTTATGAACGTATAAATGTATCGAAATCATACCTGTTTACACCTGGCTGCGAAGAGATGCGGCCAGGTGCGCAACGGCAACCGTGAATTTTTAGAATCTTTATATAAATTGCCGTGATGTAGACGATATTTTTTAAAAAAACAAGTGAACGAAATTTTTTCCCAAATATCAATTAAAAATAATTTAAATAAAAATACTGGCGGCCAAATTTTGATAGGCAACCTGGTGGATATATATTCTCCTAATTATAAATATACATAAAAATTTGGTTTTAGCAAAAAATCGATGAGCGCACTAATCCTGCAGCCGGATCTTAGACTATAGGTGTGGGAAAACAAATTTAAAAACTGTAGAAAATTTCAACTTGATAGCACTTATAGTTTGTGAGAAAATCGATTATGTATAAATTCCGACGGACACCGCAGTCTCACGAATAGGGTACCGTTTTACTTTCTTAAAGTACGGAACACTAAAAATGAATTCCGATTCTGTTGACCTGCTGTTTTTTATACTTAATCTATGTCATCAACTGCGTCCCATGAATTAATGTCAAATGCCCATGAAATGATGCCAACAGTCGATGAAGGTGACAGGTATTATCATTTGTTTAATTAATCATAGATATGACAGATATGAGTTTTTGGTTATATTCCATATACCGCTTCCATATACCGCATTGTTTGAGATTTTAAACGGCCGTCTCTCTATTAATTGAAAAAGTCGTAGGCCTGCCTGAAATCAATGAAGAGTTGGTGCACAGGTATGTTGAACTATCGGCACTTTTCCAAAACCATCTTTATCGAGAAAAGTGCATCGGTGGTACCTCGGCGCCACCGGAAGCCACACTGATATTCTCCAAACAGTTGTTCATCAAAAGGATTGATTTTTGATAGAAAAATGTAAGAAAAGATCTTATATGCTGTGCAGAGGAGAGCGATTCCTCTGTAGTTTACACATTGTAGGCGATTACCTTTTTTATGGATTGGTATCAGCACAGCTGTGTTCCAGTCCTGTGGCATGGTTTTAGTCCTCCAGATCATTTGAACAAGTTCAAACAATCTTAAGGATAGGGTTTCACCACCATGTACAATTATTTTGGATGTTATATCGTCGATACCAGGTGATTTATTGCGTTTTAATTTTGACAGCGCCGCTTTTAAGGTCTACTTGTAGCTCCCCATCTTCGTTTTGACCTGTTGAAAGAAGTTACGCGATTGATTTTCCTTATTGAAACTTTCAATCTCTTCACACTTTCTCTTCCACCATTCTCGCTTCATCCGTCTACATAGCTTTGTAGCGGCTGGTCTTGCTAGTTTATAGTTCTACTTCGTGGACCTGGTGTTGCGTCCTTGTAGACATTTCAGATAGCAATCTCTTTTGTATTGAATAGTGTCAAGACATGCTTGATCGATCCATGGCTTCTGGGAGTGGTTTTGTGATCGTCCAAGTGTTCTCTCAGCAGTGCTTAAAACAGCATCTTTGAGCAAATAACATGACTTATTGACGTCTCCATTAATGGTTTCTGATTTCTCCAGTGTTTCGGCAATATGGTTTTGATATCTCTCTTCCGTTTCAGCATTCTTTAATGATGAGATGTTAAAACGATTCCGTTGATTGAATTTTGGAATGCCTGGATTTGGGAAGTGGAACCTTATCGTAGCACGTACAAGGAAGTGGTCACTTCCAATGTATGCACCTCTAAAGGATCTCCCATCCAGAACGCTCAAAAATTAACGTGCTGTTACTAGCACGTGATCAATTTGATTTCGAGTGTTTCCATTCGGTGAGACCCAAGTCTGCTTATGAATCGATCGATGCGGAAATAACGTACTTGCAATTCTCAAATTAATTGAGAATGCTAACTCAGTCATTCTTTCGCCATTATCATTCAAATTCAAATGCAGACTGTTGGGACCCACCATATTTGCATAAGAGATAGCTCTTCCAATCTGTTATGCTCCAATTCAATGTATTATATAACCAGAAGCATTTATAAGAGGACCTACACCCACTCCAGAACAAGCTCAGGTTCTGCACCGGTGGATTGAAGGGAATGTAGGCTTTGGTAGTTAACGGTTACAACAGCCAACAAACAGTCAAAGTTACATTCCTGTCCAACCGCCACTCTTTTCCATTATCTTCCTTATAACATGACTACTTGGCATTTTTGTTGTCAACATCTATAAAAACGCGCATAACAACGAATATAAGATTCTCGATAATGCTTTTTTTTTATTAGAGGGCCTTGAGACTTGCAGTTCAAGTAGCACTGCGACCTGAAGGTCTATTGTGCTACCCTGATTGTTTAGTCAGTCGTCGTCTGAGCCGTTACTGGTTGTATTCTGTCATCCAAGTTGAGACTTTTAATAAAATTAATTAGCTCAATTGGAGTGACGTTTTGTGGTAATGGAAGTGTTAGTCTTCTATGATCAAGTTGGGCAGAGTTCAGGACAGCTGCAGATGACGTGTTCCATCGTTTCCGCGTCCGACTAGCAGAATCTACACCTGTCGGAAAAAACAAGGCCTATTTTGTTAAGATGGTGGTTTAAAGGACCATGTCGAGTAACACACCACGTTAAAATTCTTAGAGACTCTCTGTTTAAGTCGATTGTTTATAAGGGTGAAACAGGGAGGTTATCTAGAAACTCCTTAGAGTGTACTAGTCCCTCCCTGCTTCTTCATAATTTAGAATTTTGTTCCTGTTCCCATGTTACAATTGTGCTTTTGAGCGAATTCTTGGCCATTCCGAAGCATGGTTCCGGTCCAACAAACTTTTTATCGACCCCTTGCTTTGCTAAAGCGTCAGCGATAGCATTTCCTTGTATTCCTGTGTGGCTGGGTGCTCACACAAGTGTTACTTTATTATTGCAGGCGATTTTTAGTAGATTTTGGTAGCATTCCCATACCAGTTTTGAATCAAAGCGCGTAGTTTTTAGTGCCAAGAGTGCTGTTTGGCTGTCAGAGATAATATATATTTCAATATTTTGGTATTTTCTTTCAGCACATAGCAAAGCGCAACTGCTAATGGCGAAAATTTCGGCTTGAAATATGGTTGTTGAGGCGCTTAGTAACCGTTTGTTTTGTTCTAGGACCAAACACTCCTGCTCCCGTGCCCATATTGGTTCGAGAAGCATCTTTGTACTAGACGCTGGCGTTATGTGGCAGTGACCATATGTAGTTTTTAATACGATCTCTAGCCAATATCTTGACATCAAAGTGCCTGTCTAAATCTATTGTTTTTCGCATACAACCCGAAATATGGTATGTATGCATTTCAGTTTGTAATTTAGAAAGAATTTTAAGGTGTCCGGTTAGATTACCCGGCTTAAACCCTTCTGTGAGCTGCAGTCTATGAACGCTCAACACCGCTACATATTTTACATGTAGGTGCAATGAAGAAAGCTTTAGAAGAATTTCCATTGCTGACGTTGGCGTGGTTTTGAAAGCACCTGTGGCACTAAGACACACAAGCCTTTGTATTTTTGTAAACATATTTTGAGCAGTTATTTAGTGCGTTTTAGGCCACCAAACTAAAGCTGCATATGTTAGGATTGGTTTAATAAGACTTTGGTGCAACCAAAGTATCATTTTTGGGCTAAGACCCCATGTTTTACCAAACAGGTTTCTGTAGGTGAAGAAAACTTTGTTTGCCTTATCGGAGATATATTTCAGGTGTGAGTTCCAGGTTAGTTTGCTATCCAGAATCACACCCAAATATCTAACCTCTTTTGATGTTTATATTGGATCGCCGTTTAGAACAGGAGAAATGAAATTAAAGTTTCTCCTGTTTGTGAAAACGACAATGCTTGTTTTTCGTGGGTTGATCGACAGTCCCAATCTTTTGCACCACTTTGATACAATATTAAGAGCTGTCTGGGTTCGAGCAACGACAATGGAGTCATGTTTCCCTCTAACCATGACTGCCAAGTTGTCGGCATAGCCTACAGTGTTGAAGCCGGAATCACTTAGCTTAGTGAAGAGATCATCAGCCACCATTAGCCAAAGCAGCGGAGAGAGCACGCCCCCTTGCGGGTAGCCTCTAGACTCAGTAACAGTCACTGAATAATCACCTAGTGTAGCCGTTATCTTCCGGCTCTGTAGTATCTTGATAATCCACGCAATGATAAGCGGGTTTATATTTTTCTCTGTGGCCATTTCAATGATTGCATTGAAGTGGACATTGTCAAAGGCTCCTTGTATGTCCATTAATGTACAAACAAGTGCCTCCTTATAATTTAGGGTGCTCTCAATTTCTTTCACCATTTTGTGCAACGCCGTTTTAGTAGATTTCCCAGTCTGATAGGCATGATGGCTAGAGTTAAGAGGGTTTTGTTTAAGAGATACATGACGGATGTGATAGTCCAACATCTTTGCAATTGTTTTTAATAGAAAAGATGTAAGACTTAAGGGTCTGTATGATTTGGCTTCATTAGGTTTTTTTCCTGGCTTAGGTATAAAAACAACTCTGGTTTCTCGCCATATCTGAGGAATGTAAGCAAGGCGAAAGCTTGCTTTGAACAAACGCATGAGATATGGAACAATGATTGTTAGACCCTTATGCAGAAATGCCGGAAAAATTCCATCACCTCCTGGAGATTTATACGGATCGAAAGATTCTATAGCCCATCTCATTTTGTTGGGGGTGAAAATTGTGTTGGCTAAATGATCTGCAGTACTTTTAGTGGCAGGATCTAGAAGATGTACGTCTTCGTTGGCACTATCTTCCGTGCTCCATTCTATTGAGCCCGGAAAGTGGGTTTGAAGCAAAGTATCTAGTGTCTCAATGCAGCTGGTGGTATACGTACCACTTGGTTTGCAGATTGAGCCTAGACGGTTTGTGTGATCAGACGACATCAATTTTTGGAGTCGAGCTGCAGCAGGCAGATTATCTATTGTATTGCAGAGCTCTTTCCAGCTATTTTTTTTTTATTGTCTGAGTTCTTTATTATAATTGGTTAGAGCTACTCGGTACTCTGTCCAATTATTTGTTGTTTTTGCTCTGTTAAAGAGCTTGCGAACTTTATTCCTTTTTCTCTCCAAGTTACCATTCCACCAAGGTACATCTCTGCATCTTTTGGATTGAGTTATTGGAGTTTTAAGGTTGTATGCTTCAGTGATAATTTCTTGCAAATTATTTGCTGCAGAGTCAAGCTCAAATGTAGAGTTGATACTGCCGCAACTATTTACATTATCATGAAGATATGTTGTGTAAAGTTCCCAGTTGGTTTTTCTTGGGTTTCTAAAGTACTGGATGCTCTTTGGGTAGTGTTCTATGTTTTTTTTTTTTTTTTTTTTTTTTTTAATAAGAAGTGTTGTGTAGTAGGAATTACAAAATGTGTCACAACAACACATAGATACCTTTTAAGACGTAGGTCCCACAACAACATGCGTCTTGAGGTATAGGTGGACGCTTTTTTTAAATTTTTGTGGATTGAAAGCACTCGAGACTATTGATTCGGGCAAAGCATTCCATGTGTACGATGTACGCACAAAGAAATCTCTTTGCATTCTATTACTATGACAGTGAGTAATCTCGACAGTTCGACCGCCCGCACACACCGATTGACGAGTAAAACGGGGAAAAACATATGTCTGAGGCATTATGGACCTGATTTCATCCGAGCACTGCTGGTGACGATATTTATAAAAAACAACGAGATCAGCAACAGTGCGACGATGTTGCAGGGAATCAAGACCTAATGTTAAATCTCGATCACCAACAATTCGTATAGCTCGCTTTTGAACAGAGTCCAAAAGAGCCAGGATAGTAACAGATGCAGCGCCCCAAACTTGACAACAATACTCCATACAGGGACGAATATAGGACTTATAAATGTGGAGTAATTGATGCGGAGTAAAATATTGAAACATATATAAGCATGATCAGACATAGAAGCTTCTTTCGAAACATGCCAGTTCTTAATATGGTTAGTAGCGTTTATGTTAGTTAAAGTAAGGTCAAGGACCTTGCCTCTGATTGGGTTTCTTAAGGTAGGCTCACTACCTTTGTTTGCAATAAACATATTGTTTGTATGCAAAAATTGAAGCAGACGCTCGCCTTTTGTGTTAATGATGCTACTTCCCCACACGGTGTGATGAGCGTTAGCATCACACGCTATTATGAGGTTATAGTGGTTATTGTTGCAATACTTGATGAGTTTCTCTTCCACTTCTGGAATGTTTCTCTTCTGGTTTCTCTTCCACTTCCACATCCCCCGGGAAGTACACAGAGAGAAAAAAAATTCTAGATTTGAGAATTGTGCATGATTGAAAATAGAAAATTCAGTTTCTTCTTAATTTGAGAAAATTTAAATCATTTTAATACTCCGAAATTTAAAACTGAGATAAAAACTATCAATTCGATCACACAAAAAAGTGAATAAAATACTATTATTGAGAATTATATATGATTAAAAACAGAAGATACATTTATTCTCATTTCGAGTAAATTTATATCATTTTAATACAACAAAACTTTAAAAGTGAGAAAAAACTATCAATTCGGTCATCCTACAGAAGAATGAAATACTGAAGTTGGGAATTGTTTTTGTTCAACAATAGGAAATACATTTATTCTTGTTTTGAGTAAATAAAGATCGTTTTCATTTTTTCTGTATAATTATAAGAAATTTTTGAATCAGAATAAGATTTCCATTTCTCAAATTGAACAGAGAAGTACACATCACTTTGTTACTTCCCCATCATTTATTTGATTCACAAATGTCAAAATGAGAGTAAAATATTTTCATTTTAATCCTTTTTGTTTCTTTTTGAAACTTAAAGATCAGATAATAATAAGTTATACGCAAGTATTCTCAATTTGATCCACGTAGATAAAATTAAGGAAAAAAAATTATCGATTTTATACCTTTTCTCTCAATTTGAACTTATGAGATCGAAATGAAACTAACTAATACTCGATTATTCTCGGTTGGATCAACGTATATAAAATTGAGAAAAAAAATTCTCAGTTTTATTATTTTGCGTCCTATAACTTGTGAAAAAAAAAGTTTGTGTCCGTGCGAGAATTGATACTAGCTGTGCTTAAAATCAGCTATAATAAGAGTTCAAAAGGTAAGTTGCATGTTTCTCTAAATTTCTGCGTCCATTAAAGTAAACTTGCGTGCACAGAACAAGGTTTGGCTCATTCAGTTTGCCGGGAGTCCTGGGTTCAGTTTATTTGATGCATGTACTTGCTACTATTGGTGCTTAAATTACTGAATTAAATTACATCACACACAAAATTTCAAGACAATCGAAGGTGAAAATCGGATATTTTAAACAATTGGCTTGAAGCAAAACGGGGACAAAAATTTCTGGGTAAATAAATACATTATGGTTTCTTGTCAAAATTTATTAAAATTCCGAAATCAACCGATATTATCGATTTCTGAGCTCTAAAGCTCTAAAGTACAAAGTACTAAATGCTTGCATGAAAAAATGTTAAAAATTGCATGAAAAGTTTTAAAAACATTTAAAATAAGTTTTAAATCTAACAGTTTTTTTTGTTTTTAAAACTATAACTATTATGATGGCAAAATTCCAAAAGCAAATTATACAATTTGTATAAAAATTCTTCGACCAAATTAAGAGGTGCAGGTTGCTTGATTACACCGAAAAAAATTCGATTGATACTCCAACAACTTCAGGATTACAATTGTTTGGTAAAACTTCTTACAATTGTTTCAGACAAATGCATCGCATTAAACTTCGTTTTTATATTATTTTTAATATTAGGTTCTTCGACGGTTGATCTTACTGAATATGATCAAAAAGAATTTCAAGAGCTGAAGCAAACCTTACCTGTCATTCAAGAGCCGTGGCTGACTATAGAAAGTTATTGGATACGGAGTTGTGAGGGTCGTCTAAGGGAGTTTAAAGAAGCAAAGGATAAATCTTTAAAACATTTTTTAATGACTGGCCACTTTATAGAAATGCTATAATGCCAGCATTTTGGTAAGTTTGAGGTTGAAGGCATTTTATGACTGTTTTGGAATTACAGATTCTTTTTTTTCTACAGATTGATTTAGATTTTAAAAGACTCTTTCCGAATAAACATAAAAAACTTTTGGAGAAGGCAAAACATTTTTTCGAAGTTGTGGTACCAGTGCTACGCAAACTAATTAAAGATAAGCAAAGTCTAAAGCATTTGAACGATATGCCAACTGACCCAGGTAAACAAGTTTTGATCACAATTAAACTATAACGGTACATAATATATACTTGAATGCATTAATTTGATTATGCATTAACTTGATCCTTTTATAATCTTATATAATAATAAAAGAAAGTGTTTGTCTGTCTGCGTGCGCTCTCCAGCGAAATCTGTAGCACACAGGAGTCTGAAATTTTGCCAGGAGAAGGCCATTAGCAGGTACTAATGCACCTCGGAGCCGAAATTTTAAAATTTAATTTAGTTTTTTTTTTAATTAATAATTTTAATTTTCCTAATGGTTAAATGTATGCCTAAATGTATATTATATTTTATACGGCGTTTTATTAAAAAAATTTTGCTCAGTTAACTTTGATCAATTTTTGTCTGTGAACAAAATTTTCATAAAATTGAAAAATGAAGATAGTGTCAGAAATATTTATATATATTAATTAAAATTATTTCGAAAGCCGAGATAAAGGCATCGTTAGGAAGCCTATCATTTTAGATTTTTATACTGTTTGTTTGTTTTTCGTTACAAAAACCATTAATTGCTTACAGTTTGCAAATAATAAAAATTGATAGACTGTGGATGCATTTTTTCTTTTTGGTTTGGAGTTTACAATAGAATTTATAATGCTTCAATTTAATACGACAAGAAAAAACAAAAACTAATGATTAGTTTTCAGAATGAACAAAATATACCAATTTGCGTTGTGATTTCTTTATAGTTGATCTATTCAAATATAGGGCTAGATGATTTGGTTTCGAATCATTTTTTTCTTCATCCGTTATATAAAAAATTTTCAAAGACGTTTAAATTTGGTTGTCAGAATATGGAAGCAAATTTTTGAATTTTATAATAAATAATTGTTAATTGAAATATATAATTGTTTGCGATAAAAGTAGGTATGAATGTTTTTGGTAATAAATTTTTCTAAATAATCCATGTTGTTAGTCTGATTAATAAATTTTCAGATGTTTTTTTATCTTTGTTCTTTGAAGTTATATAATGAAATAAAAAATATTGTAATAAACTTCGTCCAGAATGGGTTAATTTTATTTACTCATTCATTAATTAAAAGTTAACTCCTTTTTCAATCTTTTACTTGTATTGCAAATTGTATTGCATAAATTAATGTAAATTAAATTTGTTATACAAATGTTTACATTAATGAATTAAAAGGAGTTACCTAATACATTTTGCATAAATTAAATTTGAGTTCGCTAATACAAATGCAAGTATGAATGAAAACAGGTGTGGCCTATTTCAGATGTACGGACTACGTAGTATTGATTTCTAGTGGATTATAGAAGTTTCGATTTATTTATTTTTCGATATAAATAAGCAAACAAAAATATCAGATGGTCAGTTTTACTTTTGCAATTAAAAGTGTTTATAGATATTCGCAAGTTTAAGGAATAATCGGTGGTATCTGAGCCTGGGTACTAATAGTGAGAGAATCTGAACTTAGTGGAATAGTAAATACAGATTTTACCATTCCGACTATTATTGATTCAAATTGTGGAAAAGCGGTGAAGTTTAGTGTACATAAATTGGAGACCCTGGAATTTATTGTAAGGAAAAACGGAAGCTGCTGTAATTTGATGACAAATAAAGTTTGAGATTCTGTTAACTAAAGATCTGTCTTTTACTGTCGTGTTTGTTCAATAATCTAAAAGAACCAACGAAGAGTCGTTACAGTGGTGTCAGAAGTGGGATTATTGAAACAATGGTCAAGACAGTAAATATTAGTGATCTCAGCCAGACCCAGCTGAAGGATGAGTTGAAGAAAAGGAATGCTCCAATCCATGGAACGAAGGCAGAACTTGCATTCCGGCTGCGTAAAGTTTTAGAAGAAGCAGGCCAAAACACAGAGGTCATAGAAGTAGAGTCGGAAGAAGCTCCAGCTCAGAATGCCCCAGCAATTAATCCGATGATGGTGTTGATAAAAGAAATGATGGCCCGACAAGAGAAACTGGCGGCAGAACAAAAATTAGAGCAACAACAACAACTTGCTGATCTGATGGCCCGACAAGAGAAACAGGCAGCAGAACAAAAAGTAGAGCAACAACAACAATTTGCTGATATGATGGCCAAACAAGGAAACAACCAACAACAACAACTTGCTGATATGATGGCCCGACAAGAGAAACTGGCAGCAGAACAAAAAGCCCGACAAGAGAAACTGGCAGCGGAACAAAAATTAGATCAACAACAACTACGTGAAGTAATCGAGTCACGTATATCCAGTGCGGAGGTTAAAATCAACAACATGGAAAGGGAGCTGCGGACAGTTACCGAAGAACAAGAGAAATTACGCAAACTTTCGAGTGAATTCCGCCAACTTTCGAGTGAATTCCGCCAAGAAATAGCACAAGTGAAGTCAGGTAACATGATCAATCCATCAACTGCTTCAGCTCCAGCTAGAGTGAAAACACCCGCATTTGATGGATCTACATCGTATCAGATATTTAAGATGCAATTTGAGATTGCAACAACTGGGGTTGATCACCAGCAAAAAGCAAATGCGCTTATATTGGCATTGAAGGGACCTGCTGCTGAAGTTTTGCAGACACTATCAGCGACAGAGCGTGATTACAGCAAGATTATGGAGGCCTTAGAAGTAAGATACGGGGAAAGTCATATGCAAGCTCTCCATCGCATGCAGCTGAACACGAAAACAAGGGGTCAGCGAAACTTTGCAAGAATTAGAGGCTGACATTGTGAGACTGGTAAATCTGTCATACCCGAACTATAACGCTGAACACCGAGACGAATTGGCAGCTGATACATTTATCAATGCTCTTCGAGATGTACAAATGAGGAATCAGCTTTATCTAAGCGGAAAGAAGCTACCTGCAGAAGTCTTAGCATTGGCCCTGCAAATGGAAGCTGGAAAAAGAGCGTATGACTCAGGTAGAGTACGTCAGATGAAATTTGCTGAAGAACCTCTAAGAGCAGCGCTTGATGAAGTGATCATGCGTGTCAAAAGTTTGGAAGATAAGCCTGAACGAAGTCAACGAAGAAGATCTAACAGAGTAAGATGCTGGAATTGTGGGCAGTTAGGGCACATCAGACAAGAATGCAAAACACAAGTAGCAGCAAAAGAAGGAATAGTTTCAGGCCGGTTGATGAACCTTTCGAACAAGCAAGTGGATGTCAAAAAGGAAGGAGATTGCCGCGTCGAACACCGGAAGAGAAGGATACATTGTAACGCTGAAGATCTTTCAAGAAGACCCTGTGTTGAGGAGCGCAAGTCATATAGCAGGACTGAGAGAAAGGAGGCAAATGTCAAAAAGGAAGAAGATTGCCGCGTTGAACACCGAAAGAGAAGGATACATTGTAACACTGAAGATCTTTCAAGAAGACCCTGTGTTGAAGAGCGCAAGTCATGTAGCAGGACTGAAAGAAAAGAGGCAATGACAGTGAAGCAAATTAAGTTCCAAACTCCTGAAGACTGGTGTACCGAAGCAATGAAAAGAGAGCAGCTAGAAGATCCAGCTATGGCTCCGATATTGAAATGGAAAACCGAAGGAAGGCGACCGGAGTGGAAAGAGGTCGCACCTTTAAGTACGGAGGTGAAATGCTACTGGGCGCAATGGGACTCACTATTTATGGACAACGGGATACTTAAAAGAAAATGGGAGTCCGCTGATGGAAAGAAAGTGTTAGAACAACTGGTGTTGCCATCAAGTCGAGTGGAAGAGGTACTGGGAAAGCTGCATGGAAGTATTTCTGGAGGACACCTGGGAGTCAATAAAACCCTGGCTAAAGTAAGGGAGAGGTTTTATTGGGTAAGGTATCGCACAGACGTGGAGCAATGGTGTCGGCGATGCGATACTTGTGCAGCGAGCAAAGGACCAAAAACTAGAACTCGAGGAGAGATGCAACAGTACAATGTGGGCGCCCCAATGGAGAGAATTGCTATAGACATCGCGGGGCCATTTCCGGAAACTACCAAAGGTAACAAATACATCATGGTGGTCATTGATTACTTTACAAAATGGCCGGAAGCTTATGCAATACCGAACCAGGAAGCAGTTACGGTCGCGGAAACATTAGTCAATGAATGGGTTTGCAGATATGGAACACCGCTCGAGTTGCATACCGACCAGGGAAGGAATTTTGAATCTCAACTGATGGAAGAGCTGTGCAGAACACTCGGCATTAGAAAAACACGAACTACACCTATGAACCCGCAGTCAGATGGCATGGTAGAACGATTCAACCGAACCATGGAAGAACATTTGTCAAAGGTAGTAGAAGCCAACCAAAGAAATTGGGACAAGGATCTTCCGTTATTCTTGATGGCCTATCGTAGCGCAGTGCACGATACGACAAGTGAAACGCCAGCGAATATCATGTTCGGAAGAGAACTACATCTTCCTAGTGACATCGAGTTTGGCATCCCTGGAGGTCTGGTATCCACGAAAACAGATTATGTGGGACAACTAAGGGAGAAGATGAATAAAATCCATCAGCAGGTTCGAGACCACATTAAGATAGCCAGTGACAAAATGAAAACCAGGTACGACATAAATGCAAATAGTGGCGGTTTTCAAGAAGGAGAATTGGTATGGCTATACAACCCCAGAAGAACTAAGGGAAGATCACCCAAGCTGCAGCCAGATTGGGAAGGCCCATATAAAATAATCAAACGAATTAATGATGTCATCTACCGCATACAAAAGGGACCCCGTACCAAGATGAAAGTGATACATCTGCAAAGGTTGGCACCGTACCAAGGTAACAGCACCAATGCGATCTCTGATATTGTTCGGGACGAACAAAACTAAATGGAGGGCAATGTAATAAACTTCGTCCAGAATGGGTTAATTTTATTTACTCATTCATTAATTAAAAGTTAACTCCTTTTTCAATCTTTTACTTGTATTGCAAATTGTATTGCATAAATTAATGTAAATTAAATTTGTTATACAAATGTTTACATTAATGAATTAAAAGGAGTTACCTAATACATTTTGCATAAATTAAATTTGAGTTCGCTAATACAAATGCAAGTATGAATGAAAACAGGTGTGGCCTATTTCAGATGTACGGACTACGTAGTATTGATTTCTAGTGGATTATAGAAGTTTCGATTTATTTATTTTTCGATATAAATAAGCAAACAAAAATATCAGATGGTCAGTTTTACTTTTGCAATTAAAAGTGTTTATAGATATTCGCAAGTTTAAGGAATAATCGGTGGTATCTGAGCCTGGGTACTAATAGTGAGAGAATCTGAACTTAGTGGAATAGTAAATACAGATTTTACCATTCCGAATATTATTGATTCAAATTGTGGAAAAGCGGTGAAGTTTAGTGTACATAAATTGGAGACCCTGGAATTTATTGTAAGGAAAAACGGAAGCTGCTGTAATTTGATGACAAATAAAGTTTGAGATTCTGTTAACTAAAGATCTGTCTTTTACTGTCGTGTTTGTTCAATAATCTAAAAGAACCAACGAAGAGTCGTTACAATATCATAAGGAAAAATCTAAGAAACTCCAGCTTTATTGAATAAACATATAAATTGTGTGATTTTTGAATAATTGTTTATCGTAGTCTATAAAAACATTTAATTTTTTTCGGAAAAGTAGGTATGTATGTATGTTTTTGGTAGTTATTTTTCTATATAATTCATGTTAGTATCATGTTTAAAAAATTTTCAGGTATATATTTATCTTCGTTCGAACCCTCCACTTGAATCAAAGAGCCACAAGTCAGTTATCCGTGTGGTAACTTACACCATCATTATTTTTATATAATCAGTTTTCAGAATAAACAAAATTAGTTGTGTGATTTGTTAATAGTTGATCGTAATATATAAGAAATTTTTTGAATTTTCAATTAAATATATTTGTTTTCGGTAAAAATAGGTATGTATACTTTTTCTTAGTTATTTTTCTATATAATTTGTGTATTCATGATAGTATGATTAACAAATTTCCAGATATTTATTTCTCTTTGCTTCGGATCCTACACTAGAAGTTATGACATGAAAAATAACAACAAGGAAAAACTAAGAATATAAATCTTTATGTTTATGATAACCATAGTTTTCAGAATAAGATAATACATTGCGTGATTTGTTTATAGTTAATCGTAGTGTATAAGAAAACTTTTTGGAGCAATTTTCGGAACAACTTTCTTTTTAAATTAAATAATTAATATAAGTTTTAAAGCATTTGGGCAACATCAAGTAGTTTGAAAATACATAACATCGTATTGGGGTATAAAATTTATTTGACAAGTAAAAAAGCAAGTTAATACAAAAAGTAATAAAACAGTTTACTATACTCTAAAAAAATATTCACGCATGTACAGTTGTAATTAAACAGATTGTTTTGTTAACTGGTCTATACCCAATTTAACAAAAACTATAACACCTATTAGTTTTCAAGTAATGTTGAAATTGAGGTTTTATTATTTTCTAGCTATTATGATTTTTTTCCACTATTAACTTAATAATGACAAACTGTTTACATATCATTTTTTAAAAATATACATGAGTGAAAATTTTCTTACTATTTAATAACCTAATTAACTGTTTCTGTAATAACTCCATTTTATTAACTTTTACTTTTCAGTATAAAATATATAAACCTATTTGATTAAGTTATTCGAAGAACTGTCCGCTTACAACATGCCACCAATAAAAAGAAAGTGTCTTCGAACCATACAAAGAGAAAATAGAGTAAGAGACCAAAGCAGAAGAGAAGCTGAAACAACCCTTGAAAGACAATCAAGACAGAGAAACGACAAAGAAAATAAGCAAAGAAAGAGAAAAACGGAAATAATCCCCGAAAGATTATTAAGACAGATGAAAGACAGAGAAGAACATCAAAGAAGAAGAGAATCTGAAGCAACACCCGAAAGAGAATCAAGACTACAGCGAGTCCAAAGTGGAACAAGTGCTGCTCGAATACGTATCTGGAAAAATTTAGAGTACGCAGCTTTTAACTATCATTCATCAGCAGATTATTCATCTGATCCTTCGTGCAGTATTGGATCAATGTCAGTTACATGCCAATTCTGTGAAGCAAAGAAGTGGAAAGGTGAAACATCAGGTATGTGCTGTAGTCAAGGAAAAATTAAACTACCTCAATTGATGGATCCACCCGAACCACTACGTAGCTTTCTGATTGGAGATTCAGCTGAATCAAAACATTTTCTGATGAATATCAGAAGATATAACTCATGTTTTCAGATGACATCTTTTGGCACTACAAAGAAAATCAGAGTACCGGGCTACAATCCAACATTCAAAATTCAAGGACAAGTGTATCACTGCATTGGAAGTCTAAACCCTCTACCAAATGAAGAGCCTAAGTTTTTACAAGTATATTTTGTTGGAAATAGTACACAACAAGCAGAACAACGCTGCAAAATAGTGCCGCAAACCAAGCTGCCCATAGTACTTCAATTACAAGATATACTAAATCATCATAACTCCTACATTAATAGCTTTAAAATGGCCATGGAAAAGATTAGACCCGAATTTAAAGTAGTAATCTTAGCAGACAAAACCCCACATGGAGAGCATGAGAGGCGGTTCAATGCACCGACTACATCAGAAGTTGCTGTTATCATGGTGGGAGAACAACATGGAGAAAGAGACATTGTTTTAGAAGAAAGAAGTGGCACCATAAAGAAAATTCCCGAAACGCACAGGTCATATGATGCACTGCAGTATCCACTAATTTTTTGGCAGGGTGAGGATGGTTATCATTTTGATCTTCGACAAATGAACCCAAATACAACAATGTCTTTAACGAAGAAAATTTCTGCCATGGACTTTTATGCGTACAGGCTGATGGTGCGCTCTTCCAATTTCAACATATTGCTGAGAAGCAAGGATCTGTTCCAACAATTTATTGTAGATATGTATGCAAAAATAGAAAGTGAAAGGTTGAGATATATTCGACTCAATCAGAAGATGCTCAGAGTGGAACAATATGCACATTTGAGGGACGCCGTTATTAACGATGGAAATGTTGGCGATATTGGACAGTTAATTATCTTGCCTGCCAGCTTTACCGGTGGTCCCAGGATCACTTTACAGATCATGCATGGCTGTGCCAAAGAGCAATTCTTGCTCCAAAAAACGAAGCTGTCACCATCATCAATAAGCAACTTTTACAGGAGTTGCCTGGTGGTGTTCAAATTTATAAATCCATCGACACAACATGTCATATAGATGATGCTGTCAATTACACAACAGAGTTTTTAAACACTTTAGAACCACCTGGAGTACCCTCTCACATATTGGAATTGAAAACTGGGGCACCAATCATGCTTCTGAGAAATCTGAATCCTCCTTCACTCTGCAATGGAACACGACTCTCTGTCAAGAATTTGATGCCAAATATTATTCAAGCCACCATTATGACTGGTCAAGCAATGGGCGAAGACGTATTCATTCCAAGGATCCCAATAATTCCTTCGGATCTTCCTTTTGAATTTAAACGACTTCAGTTTCCGGTTCGATTAAGCTTTGCCATGAGCATCAACAAGGCACAAGGGCAATCTCTAAAAGTTGTTGGACTGGATTTACTAAAACCGTGTTTTTCCCATGGTCAGCTTTATGTGGGTTGTTCACGAGTTGGAAAGGCCAAAAACCTTTACATATTAGCTCCTGAGGGAAGAACATTGAATATAGTATATCCTGAAGCGCTCTAATCATGTTAAAAAAAAATTAAATAAAATAAATGTTGTTAAGAAAGAAGTTATGTCGATTGAAATTATATATACGAAGTTATAATTAAATCAAATTAAATAATTAAATAACTATTACTATAATAAGACATACAATATTTAGGGTTAGAACACTACTCTCAGAAAAACCCGTTTGTCATAAAAAATCATTTCTTTCATTTCTCATTACTATTTGAAATTATTGCTATTACGTCAGCAAAATGTATACGCAAACTTCATTTATAAGCGTAGCAAAGCACGCCGGGTCCTGCTAGTAGTTAAATAAAGTCCAAAATAAATAATTCAGTACAGTCCATTCATCTTTTGCAAGGCAGTCTTAGATCATGAAAAGTGGGTAGTTATTGAGTGTAGTTATGGTATGTTTATAAGTATACGGGTTTCTGGTGAAATGTTTCAAAAAAGACATTTTTCGCCACTGATTTCACAACTTTCAAAACACACTTCGGCTTTATGTCCCATTAAGGAACTTAGCAGAGACAACAATAAGCCGCCAGCCCGGCCGGTCCTTGGCAAGCTCCTCCCAGCCTTAAACAAGTCCCAGAAATATAAAAACTTCTGCGATGCCGTTTTTTATACCCCGTTGAATTTTTAGATACTAGAAGTTTTTACCGTCCAAAAAGTAAAAACTTCTTCGTTCTCTTTGAACTCCCCAAATTAATGAGGGACCATACAACTAAAGGAAAAACCTAACCCGAAATAATACAATTAATTCTAAATTGACGGCCAGAAGAGCAAAATAACGAGAGTGAGGGTGACCACCCAACTAGCATTTTAACTTCTTTTAAAACACTAAACAGTCTTACCGAAACTAACTTCCCCACCTTCATAGCATCTTTAAAATTTCTAAGCAGTTTCAATAAAGGCCATTTGGAGAACTTTCCCCGCCTTTCCCCGCCTTGTGCAAAATAAGTCTAAATAATAGATTAAAAAACAAAAACCACCTTATGCACAATACTTTTTTGACAAAAACGAAACGATTTCAATTTCGTATAAGCTTCAATTTCGTATAAACCCATTGAAATGACATGTCACATATCTTTTTCCATAAAAAGTAATCCCCTGAATTACACTGTATTTTCTACATCTAAATTTAGTTGAAATAATAGAAGCAATAGGTTCCGTCAGTTTGACATATTTCGTTTCAGATATTGAAGCAATTTTTAGAGTATGACAGCTGTGCTTCTATACGATCTGTAAACAGTTACAACCGAAACAACTACAATCCTAATGACAGCTATAACTTCTATAACATTTTTTCGGAAGCTCTATTTAGTGATCTGTAGATAAGTTTCGGTAAAGCTTCTTATATTAAATATAGAAATATTTTAGAAGCTTTCATTCCGGCGGTGCGGAGAACTTCTCTATGGAAGTTGTATATCGAAACTTTATAGAATTAAAATATAACTAGCTTTTACTTAGAATCTTAAGCGAAGCTTTATTTAAGCTAAAACTTATATAATTCCAAATTGAGAAGTAAATTTGCTAGTTGGGCACCCGCTGCAGTGTGAAAAATTGCTCAGCACAATTTCACACAACTGACGTCGTCGTTAGTCGTCGAACTAGGGCAAACAGGGCATGGACGGTATAAACCTACCTACTGCCCCTCAGGCACACGAGGTAACCATTCCTTTTGGCAGTTGTTTTTAAGTCTACACTGTTATCATATTCCTCCTGTTTCCTTCCTACCCTTTTGATATCGTACAGGGTAATCATTCCCTTAAGTATTTTATTTCTATTATCCCATATCCATTTGTTTTTTGTTGTTTTTTCCTATACTTAATTTTTTTTTAAATTATTATTATTATTCTTCTTTATTTTCTAGTTATTGTTTTTTTTCCTCCTTTTAAATTTTGTTCTTTGTTTTTTTTAAATAATTCAATTTTTATCATGGTTGCATGACTCCTGCATGGGAGTTCATGGGGAACCGAGAGTGTGGTTTGTTTAGGCGAATAGCTGTCTCAATACCGATACATTCATCGCATCCATAAAAAAAAAATCTATCTGGTATTCTGTTGCCCGCCCAATTTGATTCTGGAGGCTTCCGGGTAGGAACAGTGTTCTCACGTTCCACGTTTGATTCAAACAGATTGTCCAGGTACAATAGCAAGGGAGGTCTAAACCAGAAAGACGTTCCATTCCAAGGTTTATGTTGTCTTTTATTAACAATTGTTTTTTACGGGACGAGGAAAATCGCCTCTTACGACATGCATGAGTGCGGTGGGCTGATTTTTTTGAAGAAGGGGACCTCAACTCCACAGGTGGGCCTATGATGAAATTGGGTTAGCCACGCTACAACTCCCCATTTCAGTCTGTAACGCGACAAGAATCTATTTTAATTGGTAATTGCCAGATCCACTCATTTTGTGTTTATTGTGTCTGTTTAACTTAAAACTATTAATTTCTTAAATCAAATTCCAAAAACGCATTCTTTTTCATTTCAATTCATTTTTTTTGTATAAATTAATTTATAACACCTTTTTTTTATTGTTAATCATTCATCCTTTTATTTTTGAAAACAAATTAAATTATTTTTTATTTACTCATATTTTGAAAATAATAAAATTTATCTATTGTCATTGCAATAAAATTTATATTTGTTAAATCTAATTAAGAAAAAATTTGTTTAGACTAAAGAAAATAAAAAATCTAAAACTGTTTGTAAAATTTGAAAATTGTACTATAATTAGAGCAAAAGTAAATAAAATAATTTTGTAGCTATAAATAATGAAAAATTAAATGAAACAATTGAACCAACTTAAAATGCAAATCGTTAAGCAAATGCTGGAAGATGAACCAAGTTAAATGAAATTCGTTAGAAGAATGGAATGAAGATTTTGGAATGGCAACAAGTATAAATATTTCGTCGAGTATGGGTTTTGTTGTTTATTTTACCAGCCAAATAAAATTTAAAATTAAATTCCCGACATATCAAAAACGTATGCTTTAATCGAAAATGTATTCGAAAAATTCATAAGGCAGGACAACCAACCCATTGACATAAATAATTTGGAGAAAATTTATGGAGATTTTCAATTATAATTTGGAAGATGAAAAATTAAAAATATTTTATGAGTCTATTCAGTTTTGGTGGTCATCGACTGCAGATCAAAAAAAGGCAAAAAATAAATCAAGAGGAAATGTTCAAGCTGAACAATTAAACATCAATCAGAGGAAAATTATATTGGCGATTTTAAGGATTTGGACAAATAGTAGGATCATCAAGAAAAACACACCTGAGTATATTTATATTATTATATTATATTTTTGTTTTAAAAAAAAAATTATGTTTAATTAAATTAAAAAGAATTTTAGAGTAAAGCTTTCCTTCCGAAATTATTTTTTTGTAGTTCAAAAAAAAATAAGAAAAACAAATTTAGTTAAATAAAATAAAATTTATAACGTTGATAATTATTTGTGTATATTTGTAATTTAAGATTTGTGCTTTCGATCGTGGTTTTTTTCTGTTAAATAGTGGTTGTGAATTTAAGGTCGATATATGTGTTTTGAGTATTATATTTTTACAAGAACAAATAGAGCTGCTTCAACACTAACATATGAGACAAAGGCCCGTCTCACCCAATTTTTAAGCGCCAAGCGCGAAAGGACGGTTATATTTGGCATCTCATTGTGGGGAGACACATCCAGAACAACAACATCTTTGTCGACCACATGTGTGATGAAGCACTTCTATAGTTCTTTGTTATGTTTTTGTGAAAAATTTTAATTTTTTTTATAGGTTAAATAGTTAAAAAAAAATAGTTTTGTTAAGAAATTTATGTGTTTTTGTGCTTTTGTGTTGCGTAATTGTGTAGTGTTAAATGTGGTAATGGTAAAAGTGAGTTTAAATAAATCGTGAGCGAATTTAAAATAAATCAAGCTATTCGACAGTGATTTAACTGATGTGTTTTTTGTACATTTACACGTAAGGGATTACAAATAAAATTTATTTTATTAAGTACATCCAGTGAAATTAAAAAAATAAATACGAAGACGCATTCAGGTTTTACAAGATATGTCTTATGCTTATTAAAGTTAAAAAAAAAAAAATAATCAATTTGTTTAAATTATTTGTTTTTGTAAATGGTGTTTGTATTCTGGTGAATGGTGATTATATAAAGTTATTAGATAAATTTAGTTAAAGATTATAAAAATTTGTTTGTGCACCGTGGCTAAGCTATTGCAAAGCTCTTAAATGTGTTGTTCTAATGAATATTTTTTGTTTTTCATTATTACTGAATAGTGTTTTTCCAGGTTTTGTGATTTTTATTGAAATCGTATTATTTTTATAGAACTAATCAAAAAAATAAAAAGTTCTAGAAGTTATTATTTCATATTTATTTTTTTATATATCCTTAGGTTGTATTTGTATTTGACTTGTTAGTGATTAGGTTAAGATATTCTTTGAACATCGTATTAAATTTTTTTTATAAAAATATATTCAAAAAATAGCAATAAATAAAAAAATTTCCTTTTGCGTATATTTATATATCTGATTTTTATTATTGTCGTTTGCTTCAACGTTGGTAATTTTTGTTAAACTTGAATAAAATAAAATTTTTGCGTATAATTTGTGGTTGATTTGTGTCGATTTGCTCGATTTTGAATATTCTCGATTTTCAATTGTGTAGTGTATTAGTCTAATAAAAAAAAATAATAAGTTTAGATTAACAACAAATCATGGCACAAAACGAACGTTATACTTACGAACCGATTCACTTGAGTGAGGAAGAGCGTAGAAACGAGCTTTATATAAGAGGTATAGAAGGACTGGGTACAGCTCGTAGTGAAACGGCTGCATTACGCAATGCATTGCTAAAAGACACGGAACTGAACATTTTTCCATTGATTGATCCTCAAAACCCAATAAAAGAGTTGGACAAAGCACGAGCTATGTTGGTCATGTTCATGGATGAACTCTCTAATGCACAAAAACAAAATGACCAAGGTCTTGTCCAAATAATTAAATCAAGGGTGGCACTCTGGATTACTCGCGTGGGAAGAATTAAAGATAAAAATATTGTAGGCCTTGCGAACGTATTAGATGAGTTGAAGCAATTATACAAAGAAGCAGCAGCTCAAAATGATGAACGTCATAATTTTAATTTACGAGTATCTCCAGCAGTATCAAGCCATAGCATTAGATCGGCAATTGAAAAGGAAAAGCTAGCTGACGAAGAATCTGCAGAATTGATAAGCCGTATGACTCGTTTGAGTGCCGGACGAGGAAGAGGAAGAGTTTCACCTTCAGTAAGTACCAATATTTCTTTTTCCAATCCCGAACATGCGTCACTAGATCATAGGAGGGGCAGACCAGGAGTTCTGAGTAGTTCGATGTCCAGAACCAGAGCCGAACACGAATTACACCATGTGAATGATCCAAACCCGGATGACGTTAATAATCGCAACGAACTCCGCGCTGTACGTCCGTCTCAAAGAGATCACCAAGGTGATTCAAAGCAGCTGTACAGGTGGAATATAAGGTTCAGCGGTGATGGGCAAGGGCTTTCATTAAATGAGTTTCTGACCCGAGTAGAAGTATATGCTCGCGGTGAAAACGTTAATTCAAATACACTGCTTACAAATATTCATCACCTATTGAAAGACAAGGCTGAACGGTGGTATTGGGGAAACGTAGGTTCTTTTAATTCTTGGGCAGCATTTGTGGTAAATATAAAAAACGAGTTTCTTCCAAGAAACTATGATTTCATGTTAAGGGAAGAAATACTTAACCGCCTGCAAGGTCGAACAGAACCGTTCTCAAATTTCATTACAGATCTAAAAGTGTTATTTTGTAGAGCATACCCTCCATTGGAGGAAAACTTTAAGGTTTATGTGGTACAAAAAAACATGCTTCCACAATATAGCTACAATTTGGCAATGACTAACGCGAAAACTTTGGATGATATAATCGGATTATGCAAAAGAATGGACGAAGTGAAATTGTTGGTTGGACGACGTTCGTACATGACACCACTTCCTTCATCATTTATGGTCGAACCTTCTTACTCAGTTGATCAAAATCGACAAGAGCAGTTCAAACGCCCGACACGGTATCCTGTAGTTGGTTGCGTAGATCAAAGCTATGAATTGAGTCGCACAAAATTTGATGATTTTACTCCGGACAAATGCTATAATCATATTTATTACAGTGAACCAAATCCACTTAACTTAATTGGTAACTTCAAAAGCTCCGTGAAACCAGAAGAAGAACATTTTGCTAGAGGTAACGAACCTGAAACTCATCATATTTGTTATTTACAAAACCATGCAAATAAAGAGCTCTGTAATCAGAATCGAGAAGGAGGTAAGCAACCATTGGGAACTGATAGATTTCAAAAAGGACTTCAGTGTTGGAACTGTGATGAACCAGGTCATTCTTTTAAGAGGTGTAGCAAACAACAACAAAAATTATTCTGTTATACATGTGGAAATCCAGGAGTGACAACAAAGTTCTGCAGAAACCATTTTGATTTTCGTTCAAGAAGATTGGCTACATTCAATCCTGCAATTCAAAACCAACATTTTATCAATAGAAGAGGAAATTCGGGAAACGGAGTGACGGAAGAACTAAAAACCGGTGCCATGGATCTTCCGAGAAACTCTCAGCACCAAAACACCCCCAACAAGATGGATCAAACAATTGTTTAAGCCCTAAACTAGAAATTATGTCTTCTGTTGTAAATCTTCTTAAGGACAGAAGACCATATTTAAAGGTAAATATTCTTGGGTTTGAATTAAAAGGGCTTATGGATTCCGGCGCAAGTTGCACTATTCTTGGGCTCGGTGGATTGGAAGTTATAAAAAAATTGAACTTAACAGGTCAGTCAGTATCAACAGCTATTAAAACCGTAGATGGCACCGTTCATCCTGCCGTAACTATAGTGGAAATACCATTCACAGCACTTAACATGACAAAAGTTGTGCCAACCTATGTCATCCCATCACTGCCGAAGACGTTAATTCTTGGAATTGACTTTTGGGAACATTTTGGGCTTAAACGTAAGCTTTGTGATGTGATCTTAGACTGCAACGCTATAAGCTCTGAGGTAAATGAAGAACGATCAAATTTAGATCCTATGCAAAATAAATATTTAGAGGCCACAATAAATAAATTTAAGGCATCAAAAGAGGGTGAAATTGGATGTACCAACATTGCCACACATTACATCGACACAGGAGATGCAAAACCAGTAATCAAACGACCGTATCCACTTTCGCCATATCTACAAAAGGAAGTTGATGTCGAGCTTGATCGGATTTTAGGTTTGGACGTTATTGAACCAACACAAAGTGAATGGGCGAATCCACTTGTGTGTGTTAGAAAACCTACCGGCAAAGTAAGACTTTGTTTGGATGCTCGAGCATTAAACCAAGTAACAGTGAAGGACGCTTACCCACTTCCGCACATTGGCAGCATTTTGGGTCAACTTAGAGCATCAAAATATATGTCTTCAATTGACTTGTCCGATGCGTTTTGGCAAGTACCCCTTCATCCGTCTTCACGCCCGAAGACTGCATTTATTGTACCAGGCCGAGGACACTTTATGTTCAAACGTATGCCTTTCGGATTATGCAACAGCGCACAAACAATGTGTCGCGTACTTGAAAAATGCTTAGGTCACGATTTGGAGCCCGAAGTTTTTGTCTATATTGACGACATTATAATTACAACCGGAACATTTGAGCGACATTTATTTCTACTCAGTGAAATAGCAAAAAGATTGAGCGATGCAAATCTATCAATAAGTTTAGAGAAGTCAAGATTTTGTGCTAAAGAACTACGATACTTAGGTTATGTCCTAGACGAAAATGGCCTTACACCTGATCCCGAAAAGATTGCGCCAATTCTCAATATACCACATCCGAGAAATGTTAGAGACGTACGACGGTTACTGGGGATGGCAAATTGGTACCGTCGGTTTATAAAAGATTTTTCGACAATTACTGCACCAATCAGTGATTTGTTAAAAAAAGATAAGGGAAAATTTGTTTGGTCTAAAGAAGCGCAAGCGTCATTGATAAAATTAAAAACAGAACTTGTATCAGCTCCAATATTAATTACCCCAGATTATGAAAAACCTTTCACTATACAGTGCGATGCATCAGAACTCGGCATGGGAGCAATACTTACACAAGGAGAAGGAGAACATGAAGGAGTGATCGCCTATTACTCTGAAAAGTTAAGTCATACCGAGCGTAAGTATTCAGCTACTGAGAGAGAATGTTTGGCGGTAGTAAGGGCAATATATAAATTTCGATCGTATATTGAAGGAGCTAAATTTTACGTCATAACAGACCACGCATCACTTCGTTGGCTTATCAATCTCAAAGATCCTACTTCCAAACTAGCCAGGTGGGCTCTGAAATTACAAGAGTTTGACTTCGAGATCAAACATAGAAAAGGTAAATTAAATGTTGTAGCGGACGCATTATCCAGGTTGCTCGAAGTAGATAAAATAACTCAAGAAGAAGATGATGTTTTATATCTAGCGTTAAAAAAAAACATTATTTCAGATCCAGAAAAATTTCCAAATTTTACAATTAGAGATGGTAAGGTTTATAAAGTTTGCAAGAAGAACTTAAAAATGGGAGTTCAATACAGTGAATGGAGATACTATGTTCCTCAGACCCAAAGATCAAAGATTTTACAGTTTTATCACGATAGTCCATTAGGAGGTCATTTAGGTGTGTCAAAAACAGCGAGAAAAATTCAAAACAAATACTATTGGCCTAATATGTATCGCGAAATCAAAAAGCATGTTAATGAGTGTGGAAAATGCCAGGAAAACAAGCATCCGAATACCTGTAACCGAGCACCAATGGGGACACAAAAAGAAACGAAAAGTCCATGGGAAGTAATCGCTGTAGACTATATGGGACCATTCCCTAGAAGCAGAGCTGGAAACCAACATCTATTGGTAGTAGTAGACGTTTACAGTAAGTTTTGCATTTTAAAACCGGTAAGAAGAGCTGAAGCAAAATCTTTAACTCAAATTCTGGAAAATGAAGTTTTTCTTATATTTGGCATACCCCGTACGGTTATCTCTGACAATGGAGTACAATTTACTTCTAAAGAATTTAGAAAACTGCTTGCTGAGTATAATGTTAAACATTTATTAAATGCGGTGTATCATCCACAGTCCAATCCTGCAGAGAGAATCAACAGAGTGATATTATCGAGTGTTAGGGCTTACATCAAGGACGATCAACGAAATTGGGACGTAAACATTCAAAAAATCGCATGCGCGATACGAACAGCGGTACACGACTCAACAAAATATACGCCGTACTTCATAAACTTTGGCAAGGAGATGGAGTTAGGAAAAGATATAGTTGAAAATCTGAATTCACAAGAACAAGTTGAGAATGACAGGCTAGCAAATCTTAACATTGCAAGAAAAGCAGTAGCTCAAAATTTGAAAAACGCATATACGAAGTACGCTAATCATTACAATCTAAGAACCAGACCAACTGAGTTCATCGAAGATGAAATTGTTCTTAGAAGATCCTTCAAGAAGTCGAACATGGCTGAGCGGTTTAATGCTAAACTAGCGCCACAGTATATCAAAGCTCGCGTCAAGAAAAAAATCGGTCAAACATCTTACATTTTAGAAGATCTGGAAGGAAAGTATACAGCAAAATACCACGCAAACGACATAAGGAAATTTAAAGCTAAAGAAAATCACTCCGTGAATGTATTTGAATTAGTTCAATTTTAATGTGTTAAATGTTTAATTTAAGTAAGATAAATCTTGCTCCCTTTTAATGTGTTTAATGTTTAATTTAAGTCATAGATATTTTGCTTTGTTTTAATGTGTTTATTGTTGTGATACTATATGTTATTTGTTTATAGTTTATACGTTAAGGTGTTGTTTCTATATAATAAGATAAATTATTTTGTTTGCAAATATATTAAATGTCTAAATTTACTTTCTTAGTTTATGACTTACATGTTAGGTTTAGGTTTTCAGGTGCATGGCTTCCAATTACTGTTGGACATGTTAGTTAGGATTTTTGTTACATATGTTTCCATGTTCCATCTAAGGTTTAGGTACATAGTTTTGCAGAGTTGCATTTGGTTATTACTTGTAGGTGATGTGCAAGTCACATAATCTACAAGAGAGGGCGCTGTATTATGTCTGGGTTGACCTAGTTTTCTTGCAGCGCGCTCGAAAAAATAAATTTTTTTTCACCAGTGTTTTGGTGGATGGTTAAGTTATATTAGGTTAAGTTTTTGGTCACATGATTTGCATGTTAGTTAAGTTTTCGGTTACATGTTCTGCATGTTAGTTCTAAGGTTTGAAAATATAGTTTTCACGTTTTTTGGCAGGTGTTTACTTGTAGGGATAGCGCTAGTCGCATGATCCTTGTATGAGGTGCTGTGTTAGGTCTGGGTGTTCTAGTTTTCCTGCAGCACACTCGAAGTGGCAAGTAAATTCACCTACCTGGTTTTTTTTGTATATATTCGTGTGTTTTTGAATTTGATAATGTTTCAAACATGTCAATCAACATGTTAGAAATAAATTTTGGTTCAAGGACTCACAAATGTTAGTTTTTTTTGTTGCTTACATTATATTTGTATAGCAAGCTAGTTTTAAGATTTTAAAATACCTTTTTCCAAACTTAATTTGAAAAATGGTTCATGTGGTTAATTTGGAAAATGTTTTGAAAGCTTCTTGAAAAGAAAGTGCATGTCACAAATTTTTCAAGAAATGAGCTCTCGTTGGGTTCTATTTTCCCAGATGAGCTTTAGTTTAGGATTTACAAAACGATTTCTTTTTTTTCATTATTTATTTAAATATAATTTATTTATTTATCTTCGTTAGGTGTTAATCTAATTTAATTGTTTATTAGTGTTGTGGTATAGGTGTTAAAACTGTTAATTTATTTGCATGTTCTAGTTTTATTGATTTTTTTTTTATATTAACAAGGTGAAGGAAAGTAGTCGAAAGTATCCGCATCATTTCTGGAACTTTCGAGAGCATTTTGCTGTGTTCGTTGTTCGTTTATATTTTTCTTGGGTAGTACAACAAAATGCTCTCGAAAACCCAGCAATGGTGTGATGTAACGCGACAAGAATCTATTTTAATTGGTAATTGCCAGATCCACTCATTTTGTGTTTATTGTGTCTGTTTAACTTAAAACTATTAATTTCTTAAATCAAATTCCAAAAACGCATTCTTTTTCATTTCAATTCATTTTTTTTGTATAAATTAATTTATAACACCTTTTTTTTATTGTTAATCATTCATCCTTTTATTTTTGAAAACAAATTAAATTATTTTTTATTTACTCATATTTTGAAAATAATAAAATTTATCTATTGTCATTGCAATAAAATTTATATTTGTTAAATCTAATTAAGAAAAAATTTGTTTAGACTAAAGAAAATAAAAAATCTAAAACTGTTTGTAAAATTTGAAAATTGTACTATAATTAGAGCAAAAGTAAATAAAATAATTTTGTAGCTATAAATAATGAAAAATTAAATGAAACAATTGAACCAACTTAAAATGCAAATCGTTAAGCAAATGCTGGAAGATGAACCAAGTTAAATGAAATTCGTTAGAAGAATGGAATGAAGATTTTGGAATGGCAACAAGTATAAATATTTCGTCGAGTATGGGTTTTGTTGTTTATTTTACCAGCCAAATAAAATTTAAAATTAAATTCCCGACATATCAAAAACGTATGCTTTAATCGAAAATGTATTCGAAAAATTCATAAGGCAGGACAACCAACCCATTGACATAAATAATTTGGAGAAAATTTATGGAGATTTTCAATTATAATTTGGAAGATGAAAAATTAAAAATATTTTATGAGTCTATTCAGTTTTGGTGGTCATCGACTGCAGATCAAAAAAAGGCAAAAAATAAATCAAGAGGAAATGTTCAAGCTGAACAATTAAACATCAATCAGAGGAAAATTATATTGGCGATTTTAAGGATTTGGACAAATAGTAGGATCATCAAGAAAAACACACCTGAGTATATTTATATTATTATATTATATTTTTGTTTTAAAAAAAAAATTATGTTTAATTAAATTAAAAAGAATTTTAGAGTAAAGCTTTCCTTCCGAAATTATTTTTTTGTAGTTCAAAAAAAAATAAGAAAAACAAATTTAGTTAAATAAAATAAAATTTATAACGTTGATAATTATTTGTGTATATTTGTAATTTAAGATTTGTGCTTTCGATCGTGGTTTTTTTCTGTTAAATAGTGGTTGTGAATTTAAGGTCGATATATGTGTTTTGAGTATTATATTTTTACAAGAACAAATAGAGCTGCTTCAACACTAACATATGAGACAAAGGCCCGTCTCACCCAATTTTTAAGCGCCAAGCGCGAAAGGACGGTTATAAGTCGCCTCTTACGACACGCATGCAGTGGATTGATTTTTTCCCTCAATAGAAGTCACTTATTTCAGCAAACTTTAACTAATTTATCTGATTCACTTCAATAGTAATTTAATATTATTTTTTATTTTAATTTTTACAGAGCTACGACAGTTAAAACTGTTCAAATTAATTCACTACGCTACGAGACCAAATACAAGAATTCCTGCAATAAATAAGAAAGGAATGTGGCAGCCGACTATTCTCAATTCGATTAGCTCATTTGTACAAAATGCGTTAAAAATTATAATTAATTTATTTTTAAATTATCTATTTAAAATAAAAGAATATTTTTTAAAAATAGATTTTTTTATCCCGTTTAAGGGTAATGGAACATCGGTGGATTGAGAGTTTTATTCCAGTTCCTTATTTTTCCAAGGTTGCTATTTTACTGGTTATAGCTGTCTCAGTAGTTATGTTTCTTAAAGGTCTATGTAATAAGAAACAACTCTGACAGCCATAAGTCAATCTAAATAGTCGTACAACATCGAGTACATGTCCGATACATTTAGCAATACCGAAGCATGTAAAAATCTTCCCGCGGGTTTAAAAACCCTGACAGGCATCTTTTTATTTGCTTTTGTGGGTGTCGCTGAACGTACCGCATTCCCACTTAAATTGAGAAAAAAAAATCTTAAAAAAAAAAAAAGATTTTAAAAGATTTTAAAAGATTAAAAGATTAAAAGATTTTTTAATCTCTAAAAAATCTTTTCTCAAACTAAATATCGTCATCTTCGATTTGAGAAAACATTTTCCTTAAAATGATAATGAATTGATTCAAAATGAAATATACCGGATCAATACCAAAAGTAACATACGATCATGTCGATCAAAAAAATTCTTAAAATGATCAGAATTTCTTAAAATGAGCTTTTAGTTTCTCAACTTCTTCCGTTCAAATTCTTGAAGAAATACAACTACATCTTAAATTGATACTTTTGGTATTGATTTGATACAACAAGTTTATAAGCTTTGAGAATAATATCGAGAATATAATATCAAAATAAGAAATTTGTTTATCATAATCAGTAGATTTACATCAACTCACAAAAATAAACCAAAGTTCAATCTGATGCAGCATTTTATATCAATTTGAGAACTCATATTCTCGTCCATATATTGATATACAAAAATCATCAATTTGATGATTTTTTTATCAAATTTAACTCTTTTTTTCTCTCTGTGTATGTAGAAGCTAAAATGAATTTACGAAATCCACCTTGAGGAAGATGAATTTCTATCTGGACCGTTGCAAGATCTCTACAGATCAATTCATTCAATGGAAATATTTTCAGATGTTTGTTGAAGAGAATCGCGGTTCAGTCAGAAATAGTGCTTGGGAGACACAAAAAAAATTCTATAATCTCCTCAATCCCAGCTAAATTAGGTTGATTGATTCTAATTGTTTTGATGATAAAACTCTATTTCTGAAATATGGAAACGTTCAACGTATTCCATTCTGATCCCATTCCACTATTTTGTAATATATTTTCCGCAAAAAATAAAATTTGTAAAAGAGTATATTTAACACGTTTTGCTTAAAAAAAGAGTAAAGAGTAAAACCTGTTCGAAAAGAGTATAATACTCTTTAAAAGAGTACATCTGGTCACCCTAATCAATATATCTATCTATACATAATATTTTTATAGCACTAAAATATCAAAATAATAATTTAAATAACTTACCATATAGTAAGAACAACTTAAACACATTGCATCATTGGAATTGCAAGAAAAAACAATTTATTTAGGTCTTCAAAGTTTATTATTTTGACAGCTTAGTTGGATTCCTATGTGTTGTTTTAGTTGGATTCTTGTGTTTATATTTTCGAACTCGAATAATTGACAAATATTACAACAAAGATGGCGCACTTTAATTATTTACAAAGCTTAAATTTGTTTATAACTTTGTTAAATAAATGATTAAATGAACAATTAAATAAATATTTATAAATTTTACACACTTGTTACAAAAAATAATGTGTATTACTAGTGCAAATGCGTTTTCCAAACGCGAGTTATTTGCCGCACTCCCTGCAGTCGTGCGGCAAACTAACTCTTGTTTGGAAAACGCATTCGCACTAGTAATACAATCTACTATTATGTTGTAGCTTTCCGAACAAAAACAATATACAGTAATCCCTCCGACTGCGCGGTAGTTCCGTTCCAGAAAAACAGCGCGCAATACAAAACCGCGCAATGTGAACCCTATTTTGTATGAAAATGGGGGGTTCGGTTCCAAATTTTGAAAAAAATTCAAAAAAAAATAATTTAAAGTTATAATTAAACAAAAATGAATATATACAGCCTGAAAAACATGTATTACTTCGTCAACTCTTAAAAAGAAAACACTTCATAAGTCAACAGATAAATTAACATAAATAACATTTCAAAAAACAACTCAAATTTAAAAAAATAATATCAATAATATGAATTTGTATAGAATATTCTACCCTTACTGGCTTGAAATTGAATTTGATCTATATTGAATGTTCCAGCCACACAGTTAAAAATAAACTGAATTTCTAATGCAAATTGCTACATATATGGGTCATTCTTTTTCAAACCGTACACATTTTTGATTTGGCTGAAATTTTTTTAGGGCTTTTATATAGGAAAATTCTCAAATTCCCATTTCCCAAGAAAAAAAGATAAACGTGCTCGAGAATTTTTTTTTTCGAAAATAAAGCGGTTCTAAATTTCGAGGATTTCGTGATTTTTTGCTGGAAGACTTATTTGCAAAGATTTCGGTTCTGGTAATGATAGAAATTTCTTTCAGTTTTATTTTAAAGCTAAAAGATGAACCCTAAAAAAAATTGTTATCTACAAAAATTATTAACAAATTCCTATGTGTAAACAGTTTAGCAATAAGTCAGACACTTTCTCTCTGACACCTGCAATTTTGCTCTCTCGTGTACGAGTAGCATTAGAAATAAATTAATTTATCGAGCGCGGAAAGACAAAAAATTCCATAAATTTTTGTTGTCCTGCGCTGGATAAATTAATTTATTTCTAACAGTAAAACTATTTTCTCCACTGAACGTAATCTACGTTGGTTATATCAAATTCTCTTTATTCTTGTGGGGCAATCACTAAAAATCGATTTTAACATTTTATTTGTTTATAACAATCAGAATTTGCTAATAATTTTTATTGAATATATTTGTTTATTAAAATTCCATCTCTTAACTTTAAAATAAAATAAAACAAAAGCTTCTATCATTAATAGAACCGAAATTATGAATTTAGCGAAATTATGAATAAGCCGTCAAGCCAAAAATCACGAAATTCTCGAAATTTAGATCGCCTCTATTTTCCAAAAAAAAATCCACGAACACGTATATTTTTTTCAATATCATATCCGTAAAAATTTTTTAAGCCAAATCACAAATGCGTCGGTCAGATTTTGTTCAAATCTGTTCGATTTGTAGAAGAATGACCCACATGGCAAATGTAATTTTTATTTCATTTCAATTGTACGAAATTCACCTACATATTCTAAAAAAAAATTTTAAACGTCGCGCAGTGTGAAATTTTAATCGCGCAGTGCGAAAATTAGTATTGAAAACTCATCTCGCGCAGTGGAAATCGCGCAGTTAAAACCCGCGCGGTCGGAGGGATTACTGTATATATGTTATGCTAAAATACAGTTTTTTTTGTGAAATAATTCTAAGATTTTAAAATTAAAAACGCACCTTATTCTCAGCCTGTTTATTTTATTTTATTTTTAGTTTTTATTTAATAAAATATTTTAAACTGTTAACACAATATTTCGCCAAATTGTGGCATTATCAAGTGTATTTTTTAAAAAAATATTTCACAATAGGTTTTTTAGACAAACAAAAATATATATAAACAAATTAACAAAATAGTTTAAATTTAAATAAAAATTTTTGAAATGAAAATGAAAAAATTGTTTGTTTAAAAGGTAACTACGAAAATGAAAAATTAAACTATTTTTTCTTTTTAAATTTAAAAGTGTTTAAAAGTCTTTAAATTTTCTGTATCCGTCTTAAAATTTATTGAATTAGGTTTATCCAAATGAATATAAGCTGATTCAATCATTTCTCGTTTTTTCGTGTTTTTTTTCTGAAGAAAGAATAGAAGGATTTTCCATATTCCAAATATGAAGATTGTCTATTGCATGTTGGGCGAGAGCTGTAGTATTATGTTTTAATTTAACATTACTTTTGTGACCATAAATTCTCTCTTCTAATCTTTGACTTGTTTGTCCAATATATGTTTTTCCACAACAACAATTAATTTTGTAAACAATATCACATATTTTCTTTTTGTTAATTTTGTCTTTAAGATTAGTAAAAATAATTTGTTGTGATTTGTTTATTATTTTTGTGGATATCCTCATTAAATTATTTGGTTCATTTAAAATTTTTTTGATACTATCTGTTAAATTTGGAATATATGTTAAAGAACCAAAAATATTATTATTCGAACTGGTTCCATCAGAAAGTTGGTTATTGGTCAATTGTGAAGTTGAAGGATGTTGTGAAAAATTTTGATTTTTTATGTTTGTTTTCAATAATTAATTTTTTAATTAGATCTAAGGGATAATTGTTATTTATCAAAATATTTATCATTTCATTTATGTTATTACTTATAAATTTAGGATGTGTTAGTGAATAAACTCTATTTATGAAAGATTTCACTACATTCAATTTCATTGTTTTAGGATGCAAAGAAAAATAATTTAATGTACGTCCTGAATTTAAATCTTTTTTGGTACCAACTTGTAATAATTTTGTTATTATCCCTATATAAAGTCATATCTAAAAAATTAATTTTCCTTTGGTTTTCTTTTTCAACAGTAAAATTTATATGATGATCAAATGAATGGAAAATATATAAAGTATGTTGAATTAAATTTTCTGGTAAGATCAGGCAGGTATAATATCATCGACATATCTTACAATGAAGGTAGGTTTTATACTTAGTTTTTGAAGGCAATCATTAAATAATTTATTCAAAACTAATGTATTAAACTATTGTATTAATTAATATTGTATTAATATTAATTAATACAATGCAAATACAGATTGATAAAAGAAAATAAAGAAAAAAAAGATTAAAGAATATATGTATATCCAATTGATGTGTTATTTCTTTTGTGATTGGGAAAATATTGGTGGATATTACCATTTTATGTCTCATATGGTGAGCATTATCATAAGCAGTCATCTAGGTGAGTCGTTTGTGTGCCTATTATACTATATTTTTGACGGAATCAAAAACATGACCGTGAAATTTAGTCCGGTAACCTTAATCACAGACTCCGGTGATTCTGAACCATTAGAGGCGATCCCGTGTTGAGTTATATTCACGCATTAATGAACGCTAATCAAAGAAAAAAACAGATTCTCAGAGTATTTTGCAATCATCAGATTCATTGAGCGGGGTCGTTCTGTCGTTTCGTGTACGTTGGAGTAGTCATTGGAAAATACGACTATATATATTACAAGAAGGAGTTGTGAAGAAAAAAAACACCCGATATTCCGTTGTAAAGAAATAAGTATTTCGATATATAATTAATACGAATTATGAAATAAGTATGCATCAGAAGATGAATCCAATAACAGTTAAATTAATTTCTGCTAAATTGTTGGTTTTTACTACCCCATGAACATATACATACATCTTGAGATTGCCAGGACAATCCATCTTAAAAGTTTATATAGCGAACAATGGTAAGATAGATTTTCGCTTCAATCCGCCTCAGCAAAGAAACCAGATATACTTCAGTAGAAATGGTTTCATTGCAAATTAAGTTTGATGCGATGCATTAAAATAATTAAAACAAATATTATATTTCTTCTGATTAATTTCCACTTCTCTACTAAATTCTATTAACTTCAATCACATAGCCCTGTCGTAGATGAAGATTCTAGAATTTCCCTATCTTTGAAACAAAATCAACATAATCCATAAACGGACCAACCTAAAATTACACGACGTAAATAAAATAAAATATTTTTTAAAACCAATCTTTATTTTTATTAATATCTATTGTCATTACACACATCCGGCTTTCTGTTTACATTTTAAATCTATTAACTTTTTGCCTAGCTCAAATCTTTTTAACGAATAAAGTTTTTGTTGTGAAATATTAATAAGAAGAAGCAACTTTGCAACTATTGTGATGAAAATAAATAAAAAACTTTTCAAGTTCCACAAAAAGTTATTTGCAACAAAACACAAAGTTTTCTCAAAAATTGCAATTTTCTTCAAAAAAAAAGAACAACAAATATACAATAAGAAATAAAAATTCTGAAATATCGTCTTTACTGTTACAAAATAGATGAGTTGGAAATAAAATTGAAAATTTTTCTCAAAGGAAAGAAAATCTATCATATTGATGGAAGCTTTTTTTTGGATTGGCTAAATCTATTATAAAGCCAAACGAAGCACAATTTTCCACAAACATACGAAGGAAAAGTGGAAAACAACTATTTTCTATCTATAATTCTTTTTCTTTTCAAATAAAAAAAAATCATTCAATTCAATCTTGAAAGAAAAAAGTTGTTCACGAAAAGTTCTTCCATTCTAAAGAAATCCGTTATTTTTTCTGAAATTTTCCAATATCTGTGATATTTTTATTACCATAGAGAAATTGAAAAATTAAATGTAAAATTATACACTTTTGTAAACATTTTTATTTTATTCAAAGAAGGAAATTATTATATTTTACATCAAACTGGATTCAATAGAAATGAAAGTTTTTCCAATTTTTTTTTATGATGCATAGATGGAAAATAATTATTTTGAGTAGATAGTTATGGAAATTTAAATATGAATGCATCATTGGAATATTAAAGTAGTAGAAAATTGACAGTTTTCTTCAAAAGTAATTTAATTATAATGTGCTCATAGTGTAGATTTCATATACAAATCTACCTATGTATTATGGATAATATATGATTAATGGTTTAAACCTGGACTGAAACCGACAGATCAATTATATTGTCCCAGATGTTTGCCTCAGATAGTTTTGAGCTAGATCAGAGCCATAAAATAAGTGGATTGAAATTACTGATTTGATAAAAAAAACTGCCTGATAAATATACAAAGCTCTTATGTTAAAATAGAACACATGTAACAGTTCTCGGAAAAGTCTAGCACAGCAAGTATTTTCAATTTGCGTAAATTTAAAAAATTAAAGAAATTGGACTTTATATATACAATAATAAATGGGATTCCAAATTATATCAAAAATCGATTAATGTTGAATACAAGAAATACTAAATAATTTGATAAGTAAAACACAATAACAAAAATTATATAAATCAATTTTTAACAATATAAGGAAGCTTACAATATAACATGTATCATGTGATGATCCACTCCAAACCATGTAAATTGTTTGTATCTTCTTATAATTGCCTTAGCAATCCACCATATGTACCATAAGCAGGAAAACAACAAAAGGATTTCATTTTGACATTTGTCTCCTTGCCTTCCATATAACTTTCCAAACATCGCATACTCAACAATATCAACTCCTGTTCTTTCATTTTTTTGTGCATTAAATCCACCACTATTATTTTTTTTCATCTTTGTGTAATGAGGTAACTAATATCAGGTGATATTTATACCCCAATTCCATGGGATATAGTCACACATTTAAAACCAGTATTAAATCCATTTAAAATTGATTTGAATTCACAATGTGATTGACTTACACGACCAAAGCTTTCAACCTACGAATCCACATCCATCCATATCGTTACATTAAAAACTTCTCCAAGCAATGTACTCCTGCCATGTTTGTTTTTTGAAGCGATAAACAAAATTATTATAAAAATTATTTCATGTCTTGAGTAAATTAATCTTTTTATTGTTTATAATATATTTTTTGGTAGATTTCAAATAAAAATCTATCTATTGTAATGTGCCTCATCTCGGAATTTCGGGAAAATTTTGATGCCCAACCACTATATATGATAAGCTGATATATATATATATATATATATATATATATATATATATATATATATATATATATATATATATATATATATATATATATATATATATATATATAAATATATATATATATATGTATATATATATATATATATATATATATATATATATATATATATATATATATATATATATATATATATATATATATCGTCGCTTTAATAATGAAATGGCGTATACGCAAAAGTATAGTTTCGAGATATTTGAGTTTAAAGTTTGATGTGCGCATGCATTTGCATGGACGTTAATTTACAATTTATTAATTTTTACCCCCAGTCATAAAATAATTCGAAAATGTTAAAACGCCAATTCAAAGATACCCTTATGGGGAATGCAGCGCACCTATTATATAAAAACAACGTATAAATAGCATACGTTGTTTCATTATTAAAGCGACGATATATATCTATATATATATATATATATATATATATATATATATATATATATATAATATATATATATATATATAATATATATATATATATATATATATATATATATATATATTATATATATATATATATATATTATATATATATATATATATATATATATATATATATATATATATATATATATATATATATATATATATATATATATATATATATATATATATATATATATATATATATATATATATATATATATATATATATATATATATATGTATGTATATATATATATATACATATATATATATATATATATATATATATATATATATATATATATATATATATATATATATATATATATATATATATATATATATATATATTGGATTTTTGAGATCAATTAAACTCAAGTAAGTAAGGAAGTAATTGGAATATTTTCAATTCAAAGGTATGGTTTTGAAGTTTCTCAGAAAAAAACTACAATTCACATTTTTTGCGTGTTTCGGATCGGATTCGAACCTACCCTCGTCAGTGCCCGGCTCGAATCTTTGGGCAGACACGCTATCGATTACGCCGTTGAGGCGATGACAATTTCAAATTTGAAACTTCTTCATCACTTAATTATTTTTTAACTTAAGTTGAATTTTTCCATTGTCATTAGACTCCATATTATTGGAAATGCTTTTACATTATATGGGATTTTTTATATATATATATATATATATATATATATATATATATATATATATATATATATATATATAATATATATATATATATATATTATATATATATATATAATATATATATATATATATATAATATATATATATAATATATATATATATATATATATATATATATATATATATATATATATATATATTTTTTTTTTTTTGCTTTGAATATTCACCACGGTCATTCGCAACAGCGGACATAATTACCATGGCAGTCGATTTTTTTAAGGTCGTTTATTACGTCAGTCTCCATTGTAGTCGTGGTCTACCTCGCGGTCACCACTCCCTGGGGTACTAACGTACATTTTTCTAATCATTCCAGACTGTGAATCGGCTCGTAGAACATGCCCAAACCAAGCAATCCTATTAGAACGGATACAACCTATTATATCAGGACCCTAAAGAAGGTCTCTGATCTCAAAGTTATACCGGGTTCTGTACTCTCCATCGTCTGTCTTAAGTGGACCAAAAATGTAGCGTAGGATCTTACGCTCAAATACAGATAAATGCGATTCGTCATTTTGTGTAAGGGTCCACGTTTGTGACCCATACATCACAACCGGTCTAATCAATGTCTTGTATAACTTGAGCTTGGTGTTAGTTGATACATACGGTGATCCAAGGAGAGGTTTAATTGAGTAGAAAGTTTGATTACCTGCAGCGATTCGAGCTTTTATATCTGTAAGTATGCTGTTGTTTGAGTCAAGCATTGATCCCAAATATTTAAAAGATTCAACTCCCTCAATTCGTTCATCGCCGCACATCAACTCTTTCTTCTCAGCCTCTCTTGAAACATTCATATGTTCGGTTTTATTGTAGTTAATTTGCTGACCAATTTTTCTAGCACCACTCTCAAGCGACTTGAAAGTCTCACTCATAACAGCTTCACTTCGGCGAGGATGACAACATCATCAGCGTAAGCAATCATCTGTACTGAGTTTATTGACAAGATATTGTTATTAGTCGGAAGTTTCTTTTGATGGCACACATATTCCAAGGCTAGATTAAAAAGTATAGGAGAGATAGCATCACCTTGTCTTAAGCCGGAGTCGACTTTAAAGAACTTTGATATTTCGTTCTCTACTCGTACACAGCATTGAGAGTTCTGTACTGTTATTTTGCATAGTGATACCAGTTTACCAGGAATTCCCATTGACACCAGAGCAGACCATAGAGTCTCTCGTTCTAGAGAGTCGTAGGCCTGCCTGAAATCAATGAAAAGTTGGTGCACAGGTATGTTGAACTCTAGACACTTTTCCAAATCATCTTTATCGAGAAAAGTGCATCGGTGGTACCTCGGCCCCGCCGGAAACCACACTGATATTCTCCAAACAGTTGTTCAGCAAAAGGATTGATTTTGGATAGCAATATGTAAGAAAAGATTTTATATGCTGTGCAAAGGAGAGCGATTCCTCTGTAGTTTGCACGTTGTAGGCGATTACCTTTTTTATGGATTGGTATCAGCATAGCTGTGTTCCAGTCCTGTGGCATGGTTTTAGTCCTCCATTTGAACAAGTTCAAACAATCTTGAGGATAGAGTTTTGCCACCATGTACAATCATTTCGGATGTTATATCGTCGATACCAGGTGCTTTATTGCGTTTTAATTTAGACAGCGCCGCTTCAAATTCCACTTTGGTTGGTTCGTCTACATGTACCTTTGACGCACGAATAAGCTTTGCTCGTCGCCCGACTTGTTGCTGGTCACTTAAGTTGAGAAGATTCTCAAAATAAGCGGCCCAAGTATCTAAAATATTTTTAAGGTCTACTTTTAGCTCGTTTTGAATAGCAGTCAATCTAGTTTGAGGGCCTTTCTTTAAGGTTTTAACCTGTTGAAAGAAGTTACGCGATTGATGTTCCTTATTGAAGCTTTCAATCTCCTCACACTGTCTCTTCCACCATTCTCTCTTCGTTCGTCTACACAGCTTTGTAACGGTTTGTCTTGCCAGTTTATAGTTCTCCTTCGTGGACCTGGTGTTGCGTCCTTGTAGACACTTCAGATAGCAATCTCTTTTGTATTGAATAGCATCAAGGCATGCTTGATCCATCCATGGCTTTTGGGAGTGGTTCTCTGGTCGTCCAAGTATTCCCTCAGCAGCGTTTAAAACAGCATCTTTGAGCAAATACCATGACTTATCGACGTCTCCATTAATGGTTTCTGATTTTTCCAATGTTTCGGCAATATGGATTTGATATCTCTCTTCTGTTTCAGCATTCTTTTAATGATGAGATGTTAAAACGTTTCCGTTGATTGAATTTTGGAATGCCTGGATTTGGGGAGTGGAGCCTTATCGTTGCACATACAAGGAAGTGGTCACTTCCAATGTATGCACCTCTAAAGGATCGCACATCCAGAATGCTCGAAAAGAAACGTGTTGTTACTAGAACGTGATCAATTTGATTTCGAGTATTTCCATTCGGTGAGACCCAAGTCTGCTTATGAATCGATCGATGCGGAAAAGAACGTACTGGCGTATTATTGTATTATTTGATAGTGCAAACTCAGTCATTCTCTCACCATTATCATTCGAATTCAAATGCAAGCTGTTGGGACCCACCACATTTCCATAAGAGATATCTCTTCCAACCTGTCCATTAAAGTCACCAAGAACCATAATGAAGTCGCGTGTTGGTGTTTGTTTCATAACCTCTTCCAGTGCTATGTAGAAATTATCCTTCTCGTCGAGCGGTCTTAGCTCCAGTTGCAGCATGCACGGCAATAAGAGAAATATTGGTATATGTACCACGTACACGTAGGTAGCAGATCCTCTCACTGACCGGGATGAATTTCATCACGGCTTCTTGTATGCGTGCACCAACAAGAAAGCCAGTTCAAAATTCTCTTCGAGAAGGATGACCACTACAGTATAGAGAGTGACTATCCAAATCTTGTTTTTCGATTATCGGCTGTCTAATTTCTTGTTAGAGCAATAATATCCATCCTATACCTCTCAGCCTCTGTTTCTAGACTTATAAGAGCATCAGGAGCGCTCAGGTTGCGCACGTTACACGTTCCGATTCGGTAGTCTGGTCCTTTTTCACGTCCAGGTAATATTCTGTTGTTTTTTCCGGGTCTGTTTTTCTTTTTCTGATAACCAAATTTAACATATTAGTTTTTTTTCCGGGGTTAGGGTGTTAACCTTAGGCCCAACCCAAATTGTCGTGAATGGGTCCGTTCTGCATATTGAGGTCACCAGAAACAAACTTTTTTACACGTTTATATACCGAGCCGATTGATTCAAGACAGACGCCCGCTCCAAGCCGCCCTTGACATGGAGAACAGACGCTTGAGTCGTATTGGTTGTAGAGCGCCAATTCGCCGTGATGTAGCGTCATTGACTAAACAGTTTTTACTCTGCTTGTCTCCAATACACCAACCTAATTCTGTCAGCATTACCCAGGCAGCACGGCGTGGACGTCGAATTT
>OY856187.1:164370339-164401219 GCA_963693315.1 Diogma glabrata
CGATCACTATTTGCGATTTTTTGGATCATAATTTTTTATTTAAATTTCACCATGCTTATTCGGTAGAATATAAAACAAAAATTAGGACGTATTTTTTTTTTGCTCTTCTCTCTCTCCGTTCTCTCGTGGCTCCCTCTTGCAAATTCAACGATTATGGCTGCTGGGTCAAATTTAAGAGTTTGTTAAAAATCAACGGCTTAACGGATTTTAACAATTTATATCTCGTTTGAAAGATAATTTAATATACTTTAATATAAAAATAATTTAAAAAAATGTTTTAGGACAAAGTGTGGTCAGAATACTACAAGTAATTTTATTTTTTAAGTTTTTTATCAAAAGGGCCTCATCAAAATTTTTATTTTATTTATTTTTTAAATCTTCAATTTATTCTCTTTCGAATTAAAAATAAAAAAAAGTGACGTCAACGAACCGTTTGGCCAGGAAAAATCATTAAAGTTAATTCGATTTTATTTTTCACTTCACTATGTACTGGGTTATAATAATTTCAATATGAAAGAAAGAGATTTTACCAAATCCATATATCTATTTCGTTCTCTCCAGCAATTTTTGTGAAAAGTTTATCTACTTTTCTTTGATTTAGTTCTTAATAAATAGTTCAGAAAGAAGTAACATATTAAAATGCGTAATTATTGCTCCAATCCATTTGAATTAAATTAACATTCTAAAAAAGTAAAAACGTTTAAAGTTTTGGCCAAATTATTGGAACATGCCCAATTTTTACAACTTAATATAGATAGTGATAGTGAACTTTTATTAACTAAGAAAACAAGAATTCGAACATTACTTTGTTAGGAAAAAGTCCTATTTCAAACAGACAGTTAAGGAGTAAAACATATAAAATGAGAAAATTGGAAACGCGTAACGCAGGTCATTGCTTCAAAAATATTTCAACAGTCAAATGAAAGTGGTTACAGTGAAGAGAATGATGAAGAACAAATAATTCAGCAATTGAAAGATAAAATGCGAACAACAACCTGCAATTCAGAAAAATATTTGATTCTTACTGCTTTACCGATGTCATGGTCTATCCGAAAAATAGCATCAAAAATAGAATTGAATTTATCAATCTATATGGCGAGAAGAAGTAAATTATTGATTAAAGAAATAGGTATTTTAGTGACTTCTTCAAAGAAATTAGGATCAATAATACTGAGTGAAGAAACAGTTAAAATAATACAATCTTTTTATTTGGACGATGAAAATAGCCGGGCTTGTCCTGGTAAACGGGATTGCGTAAGAACTACTGAGGATAGTTTAACTATATCAAAGCAACGCAGACTTTTGCTTTTCAATTTAAAGAAGGATTTCAAATTTTTAAAGAAAAATATCCTGAAATTAAAGTTGGTTTTTCTAAATTTGCAACACTACGCCCTAAAGAATGTATTTTAGCTTTGGATAGGACCATACACATTATGTGTGTGTTTGTATGTATCATCAAAATATAAAGATAATCTTCCAACCCATGACAACACTTCATATATTTGATTCATCCATTGACAACTACAAAGATTTATTGCTAAAAATATTATGCGTAAATCCAACTGAAAAACGCTATTTGAACCAATAGTTAGTTGGTTAAATTAAACTACTTAATTTAAATTACTCAAACAATAGTCTGAGAGGTGAGAAAGCGAAAAGAAAGCTTGATAATATAATGTAATAACCCAGTACATAGGTCGTAGTTTAATGAAAAATAAAATCGAATTAACTTTAACGATTTTTCCTGGCCAAACGGTTCGTTGACGTCACTTTTTTTTATTTTTAGTTCAAAAGAGAATAAATTGAAGATTTAAAAAATAAATAAAATAAAAATTTTGATGAGGCCCTTTTGATAAAAAACTTAAAAAATAAAATTACTTGTAGTATTCTCACCATACTTTATCCTAAACTATTTTTTCAAATTATTTTTATATTAAAGTATATTAAATTGTCTTTCAAACGAGATATAAATCGTTAAAATCCGTTAAGCCGTTGATTTTTAACAAACTCTTAAAGTTGACCCTGCAGCCATAATCGTTGAATTTGCAAGAGAGAACCACGAGAGAACGGAGAGATAGAGGAGCAAAAAAAAAAATACGTCCTAATTTTTTTTTTATATTCTAATGAATAAGCATGGTGAAATTGCAATAAAAAAAGTGTCGTCCAACAAGTGATCGTTTTCGTATGGAACTGCTCTATATATATATATATATATATATATATATATATATATATATATATATATATATATATATATATATATATATATATATATATATATATATATATATATATATATATATATATATATATATATATATATATATATATATATATATATATATATATATATATATATATATATATATATATATATATATATATATATATATATATATTTATATATATATATATATATATATATATATATATATATATATATATATATACATATATATATATATATATATATATATATATATATATATATATATATATATATATATATATATATATATATATATATATATATATATATATATGAACAATTTCATGAAGATTCAACAACGTTTTGACTTGACCCCTTTTAATTTTCATTATTTTTTGTTTATAGATAGTCTTTGATAAATAAAAAATACAAGTTCTCTTAGAATTTTTTTTTTCAACCAGGGGTCTTCACAGGGTGCCCCACAATTTTTGTTATTTTGTGATGTGAGTGCATTTTGACGAGCTATTGTAGAAAAACTACTCAATCGATTTTCATAAATAATATGTCGTTGAATAGGTATTAGAACAAAGTTTTTAAAAATGTGTGTCAATTTTTTGAAATCATTGTGTCATTGATAGTGTGTCAATTTTTTGAAATAATTTTTAACGGTGTAACATAAGAAAAAAATGGTGTAATTGAAAAAGATGGCATAGCCTTTTTTTTTTTTTTTTTTTACTAAATTGAAGCTTATTTTATATCTAACAACTTGTGAAAGTTTAGGACTAGCATCATTTTTTGTTTTAGAGATAAAATTCGTTGTGCATATTACTGTCGGGAATCAGTTTTTTTTGTTCTGAAGGAAAATTATATAAATGGCGATTTTTAGATTCAGATTTTTTTTTTATGTTAAATATCAAATATTTTATTATTAAATGAACTTTTTAAAAAGCAATTTCAGTCAAGTTCAGCAAAATTTTGCGACATTTTGACTCGACCCTTTTTAATATATATATATAATAGTATATTGTAGGCTTTTATATTAATTTTATTATAAATATATTGGGAATAGAGCCTATTTAAAAACAAATTAATTATTTAAAATTAAAATGTATATTTTACGTTTCGGCAAACATCCTAACATTTAAATATATTTCCATTCCTTATATTAAGTGTTTATTTGAAAAAATTCAAAATTTATTAAAACCTTATAATATAAAAATTGTTGGAAGAAGCGATATTAATTTTTATAAATTGTTTTTCACTAAATTAAAAGACAAAGTTCCTTTTGGTAAACAATCTGAGTTAGTTTATAAAATTTTTTGTGAATGTGATTCTTTTTATATTGGACAAACTAAGCAATGGCTTGAAAAACGGGTATATCAGCATTCGAATGGTGCAAGGCATGTCAATCCAGAAATTAATTTTGTTGATGATGACAAAAATAGTGCTCTTTCACATCATTTATACAATATGAATCATAAAATCAACTATGAAAATATTAAAATTTTAGCCAGGGAATCAAATTTGCAAAAACGAAAAATTCTTGAGATGATATACATTAAAAAGAATCCTAATTGTTTAAACAAACAGAATGATTCGGTGTATATAGTAAATTCTTATAATAATATTATAAACAATTGATATTTTTTGCATTGAATTATTTATTTTGTGTTAATAAATTTAAAAAATTAATATTGTTGACAATTCAACTCACTAAATAAAGGTCCAATCAAAACGCTTCATTTACTATTTTTTAGCAAATCAAAACGATTTGTTTCGATTATTTTTTTCTGGTAGGAAGGAACAGCGAATATTTTCGATAATTTTTTTTTGCTGTCAGAAATTTTATTTTTCATTCATACAAACTATGATATTTAAACAGTAGGCTTTGCTTTAACTGTCGGCAATTCTTCTTGTCGTCGATAATTTTGCTTTGTCGTTATGAAAATTCTTTGTTGTCATTTTTTCTTCTAACAAAATGAAATATAATTTCATCTTAGTAGGCGCATAAATTTGTAATTTATTTTTGACAAATAAACAAACATGCAAATATTTATGAATGAAAACGGACATTTTTATTATTTGCATTTTTACATAATTTTGTATTATTAAATAATTTGTTGAAAAACTTTATTTAGAAACTAATAATTATCTTTTAAACAAAATTATAATTAAAAAAAATTATCTCATTAAATACCACTCTTCATTGAAATTTTTGTCTAAAATTTTTCAATTTTACTCATTAAATTATTTTTAAGCAACACTGCTCAATCAAACCACTACTTAAACCACTCGTCCTTCGGACTCGTGGTTTATTGTGCGCTTTGATTCGCAGTGTTGCTAAATAATTTAATTCGTAAAATCAAAATATTTTCGAAAAAATTTCAATGACTCGTGGTATTACAACCGAATATTTTCCGCCTACTTAATATATTAATTTAAAAAAAAAAAAATCACATACAAAATTATGTGAAAATGCAATTTGCAAATAGTAAAAATGTCCGTTTTCATTCATAAATGATTGCATGTTTATGTTTATTTGTAAAAAATAAATTACAAACTTATAACATTTATGCGCCTACTAAGATGAAATAATATTTAATTTTGTTTGACAACAAAAGATTATGTTGTATGAAATAATGTTACTATTTCTGTTCGTTAAATTGTCTGCTAAATACAACTCGTCATCAAATTATTAGTCGATTATTTTTCAACATTACCACTCATGCCATTTGAGGTCAAAAATTTCCCTCGTGCGCTACGCGCACTCGGGACCTCAAATGACATTCGCAATAATGATTATGAAAAATAATCGACTATTATTTGACGACTCGTGATATTATATATGAATATTTTACATCAGGGTATGAATTATAGTTTTTTGAATTTAGTAACCATTCAACAAACAAATTGTATTATTTTTTGAAAATTAAAATTATATTCTTTGTAGTGTTTTTAGGGTTCCGTTTTTTATACGGAACACTATTGGTGAGAGTAAAACGAGTTTTTCACATTATATCGATTATCTCGTAAACTATAAATGCTATGGACTTGAAATTTGGCATGTGTATAAAACTAATCTGTCCACATGAAATGACGAATACAAATAAAACTAAAGTGGTTTTCGTTGGTTTACAGGGGTTCGATGTGAGACCTTTGAGAAAATAGATTTTTTTATAGATTCAAGTAGGGTATCATATGAAAGGGCTTCATTTCAGTATTTCTTAAAAATTTATTTTGGAATTTTACAACTCACCATTTTTTGTATAATTCTGAATAATGACGTTTTTTCGTGTTTTCTTAACTCGATTAGCTCCGAACCTAACTGATCGAAAATTTTCAAATGTATTTGGAATGATAGAAAAATTAGTACAGTTTTAATAAAAAATATATAAAAGTGTCATATTTTCATAATTAGATATATTAAGGGGGGTGGAAATGAGGAGGGGTAAAAATACTATTTAAAATGTGGTCAAGTGGGATGTCATTTGAAAGAGCACCTAATTTAGAAATCATAGCAATTTTTTTTAGAATTTTGCGGTGCACAGTTTTTGAGTTATTGTCAAAAACATACCGTTCCCCCCCCCCCCCTTCGTTTCGACACTGATTGACAGAAAAATTTGGAAAAATTCACAAAGTTAGGAAATTTGGTAAATTTTGTATGAAAATTATACCGAAGTCTCAAATAATTATATTTCTGTGTGTTTAGGGGACCGGGGTAAAGAGGGTAAAAAAAACTTTTTTGACCCAAGCGAGTGGGGTGTCATTTGAAAGAGCACCTAATTTAGAATTCGTTGCAGTTTTTTTTATAATTTTGCGGTGCACAGTTTTTGAGTTATGGACAAAAAAGTGCAAAATTCAAACCGTTCCCCCCCCCCCCCTTCGTTTCGACACTGATTGACATAAAAATTTGAAAAAATTCACAGAGTTAGGCAATTTGGTAAATTTTGTATGAAAATTATAGCGAAGTCTCAAATAATTATATTTCTGTGTGTTTAGGGGACCGGGGTAAAGAGGGTAAAAAAAAAACTTTTTTGACCCAAGCGAGTGGGGTGTCATTTGAAAGAGCACCTAATTTAAAATTCGTTGCAGTTTTTTTTATAATTTTGCGGTGCACAGTTTTTGAGTTATGGACAAAAAAGTGCAAAATTCAAACCGTTCCCCCCCCCCCCCCTTCGTTTCGACACTGATTGACATAAAAATTTGTAAAAATTCACAGAGTTAGGCGATTTGGTAAATTTTGTATGAAAATTATAGCGAAGTCTCAAATAATTATATTTCTGTGTGTTTAGGGGACCGGGGTAAGCAGGGTAAAAAAAAAACTTTTTTGACCCAAGCGAGTGGGGTGTCATTTGAAAGAGCACCTAATTTAGAATTTGTTGCAATTTTTTTTAGAAATTTTCGGTGCACAGTTTTTGAGTTATGGACAAAAAAGTGCAAAATTCAGACCGTCTCCCCGTGTATCAAATATTTATTAATCGTTTTGAAAGGGTAGGAATGGTAGGGTGAAATAAAGCTTTTTAACCCGAATAGCAATATTGAGTGGGACTGGCGTGTACATTTTTAGTCATGTCATCCTTTGTACTGATTCTTAGAGCAATTCTTAATTTTGCAACTCTTTTAGAGTGAATATAACCAGTTATCCAAAAGAAAGAACTTTATTTTTAAAATTATCACGGTCCTTTACTATCTATTGTATATTGTATTGTATTGTATGCCATAAGTGGGCCCAAAAGGTGGCGTAAATTCTCAAGGTTCAAATCAGATTGATGTGATTTGTTAGTTTGTGTTAAGATCCACGTTTGTAATCCATTCATAATTACTGGTTTAATAAATTTCTTGTATAACTTTAGAAAATGTTGAGTTTTAATTGAATGGTAAGTTCGATAACCTGCAATTATTTTAGGGTTAATATTTGTTTAATATGCTATTGTTTAAGTCAAACATTGATCTTTTGTTAATTTTAAATATTGTTAAAATTATACGTTGTTTTTCAAGCACCGACTCAAATGTCGAACTTATGTAATCTAACACAAAAAAATTGTTGCTATAGAAAGAACTGAAAATTTTAGTAAAGCGATGAGCCTATAATTCTATGGAACACGAAAAATATAGCGAAGCTTCAAGTGATTTTATTTCTATGTGTTTAGGGGATGGGAGTGGGGAAGGGTGAAAAATTGTTTTTTTGACCCGCATGAGTGGGATGTCATTTGATAGAGCACCAAAATTAAAAAACAATACAGTTTTTTTAGAATTTTGCGATGCACCGTTTTTGAATTATTCTCAAAAAAGTGCAACAAAAGGTTGGTCCCCCCTCCCTATACGTTTCTTCGTTGATTGACAGAAAAATTTGAAAAAATTCATAGAGATAGGAAATTTAATAAACCCTTAACGAAAAATATAGCGTAGCCTCAAGTAGTTTTAATTCTACGTGTTTAGGGGATAGGAGTGGGGAATCGTGAAAAAAAGGTTTTTTGGCTCGCATGAGTGTCATTTGAAAGAACACCAAAATTAAGAAACATTACAATTATTTTAGAATCTTGCGATGCACAGTTTTTGAATTATTGTCAAAAAAGTCCTATTTTTAGCGTTAACACCACTCCACCCCTAAATTTCGTCGTTGTTTAACAGAATTGAGTCGTTCCTTAGCTACCATAAATAGCTATGGATATAATTTAATTTAAAGTAATATTTTTTATATCATTTCGATCAATTTAGATGAGATTGACATTAACTATTGATATTTACGATGAACCATTTAGTTTTTATGTGTCTATGGTCTGGCAATATAAACCCTTTACAACACAACTTTATGTAAATTATTTTGATATTGTTTTCTTTACATTCACGGAACCCTTGACGAGCGAATTTTATTCGCACTTGTCTGACTTTTTTATTTTTGTATATATAATTTTTTCTTCAACGAATGTTGTTGATGTTGTTTGTTAATTTTTAAAAAATTTTGTGAAAATTTTTTTGAAAATGGCAAAGGATGTTTGCCGAAACGTAAAATATACATTTTAATTTAAAATAATTAATTTGTTTTTAAATAGGCTCTATTCCCAATATATTTATAATAAATATATATATATATATATATATATATATATATATATATATATATATATATATATATATATATATATATATATATATATATATATATATATATATATATATATATATATATATATATATATATATATATATATATATATATATATATATGTATATAAACGATATATAAACGATATGGAATATAACGAAAACGATCGGCACTCTCACGGTCGCATTTGTTGAGGCAGATCAAAAAAGTTTCTGTACATGTGTGTTCTATTAATATCTTGGACGAGTTTGTGAATCAGTAAAAACCGACACGTGGTTAAGAAGCTAGAGCCTTTTTTCTAAAAAATTGATTTTTAAAACCGTTATAACGGCCGTTTGAATACTAATATTTTGAAAAAATTAACACATTTAGAATCTTTGGAATCTTTTTTATCAATTTACTATAAAAGTAGACTACTGCAGCTCCTGAGTGAGCGGCTCCAACAACAAAGTTTGCAAAAAAAATTTTTATTAAACTACCGGCACTCTCACGGTCGCATTTGAAAAGCCAGATCAAAAATCTTTTTTTTAAAAGATGTATTTTATAAATATCTTGAACAAGTTTGTAAATCAGTCACATCCGACACATGGTTAAGAAGCTAGAGGCTTTATACTAGAAAAAAGTCTGTTTTTTAGATCCGTTATAACGGCCGTTTGAATACTCATATTTTTAAAACCTTCACAAATTTACAATTTTTGAAATCTTTTTTATCAATCTCTTTCAAAAAATAGACCTCTGCTGTTGGAAGTTTCCAGTGGCTCCAACAAAAAAGCTTGTAAAACACAAAATGCTTTTGAAGCAACCGGCACTCTCATGGTCGGATTTATGAAGCCAGATCAAAAAACTTTTTTTTAAAATGTGTGTTTTATGAATATCTTGGACAAGATCGTAAATCAGCTAAATCCAAAACATGGTTAAGAAACTAGAGGCTTTATATTAGAAAAAAATTGGTTTTTTAAATTCGTTATAACGGCCGTTTGGTTAGAAATATTTTTAAAACCCTCATAAATTTAGAATCTGTAGAAACATTTTAATCCGTTTCTTATAAACATAAACTTCAGCAGTTAGAGGTTTTTGACTCGTCGGCTTCAACAAAAAAGCCCTAAGAAAAACTATTTGCAAAAACCTCATAACAGTCAATGAAAAAAAAATAAAAAGATTTGTATAGAAGAAAAAAACTTATTTCTTAGAAATAAACTATTTTGATATTTTGCAGTAGTTTCACGACATATGATGGCGTTTGGCGTTTGTTTTACATTTAGTGTCTTAAATTGTCACACATATGTTCTGTGGTTGATCTGATATTTGTTTGTTGCAAAATTGGATAGATGTAGTTTTGCTTATATGTAACTAATTTTCTTTTTAAAATATACTCGATATCTGTTTGTAATTAGTTTGTTTTGTTTAAACTAATCTGATACATCAGATTCTACTTTTACACAAAACTGTCTGATCTCGAAATCTACCCAGTGGCGGATTATGCCTTTAAGGGACCCGAGGCGGAACAAAATTTTGGGGCCTAAGATTTTACCAAAAATTTTGCAAATGAGTTTGATTAAGACTATTTCTTAAATAATTTTTTATCCGATTCAGAACGGAGAAAGATCGTTCCCCACTTGCGTTGCATATCGGCAATGTAAGAAATATTTTTAAAATAGTTTTCACATTGGGAAATAAAGATTGCAGGCCATCAATGATTACCTTGTACATCTTAAATGGACAAGTGATGTTCTCTTCTTTTATATATTTTAAAAAATGTGGTACTTCGTCTTTAAAATATTGTACTTCTATATCCCTCGCATATGTATTTGACAATTCTAAATTACACTTGTCAACTTCATCACTGGATATATTATTATACAGGCCCTGATACGGAGCCAGTTATTATTTTGGACCTTTAAAGAAATATAATATGCTAGAAATTTTCCTAGCACGCCGGATATCTATTTATCCCCGGTACGACCCTTGAGATTGGGAATCTCTTATTTTGTATAATTAGCCTGTCATCAAAATACCCAAGTTAAAACACACAAAAAAAAACTAAATTTCAATACTAATATAAAATAAAACAATAACTTATCTTAAATTGTTGATTGATGATCTGGTTCATCAAAATTTCTTGCTAATTCCACTGTTTCATCAATAATTTTTATATATTTTTTTCCTTGCAATACTAAAAATATCTTCCAATGATTTCAATAAATCTTGTTCTTCTGAGTGCCAAATTCTCGACGTGTGATGTTAGACGTTCTGGTGTTTTTAAATCTTCTTTACAAATCGGACATAAAAAATCCTTCCAAGATATCATTATCACTATCAAAAGGATTAGCCATTATAAATTTAAAATAATACTACATCATTTATCTTCAACCACTTTATTCTTTAGATGCAACAAACATTTTTGTTTTGATCATAGAAATTGGATCAAAATTATTTTACTTCATACAATAATTAACCTGTCAGAATAAGTGGAATAACTTATTATTAAACTGTGTTAAAATTATTTGAAAATATTCTTTATGTTTCCAGACACAAAATTTAATTCTATTTAACTATAAGCTATGTTTATTTAATGTTTAAAACAAGAACAATTGAACATTTTCTTTTTAATCACAAAAATGGAATGAATCTTTTTTTTTTGAAATTGCTAAAAATGTGATTTTTCTTTTGACATCTTATGATGTCAAAACAACATCGGGCAATCTTCGAAAATTCAGTAATGATTAACAACGACATCTGTTCATTAGTATTGGAAATAAAAATTTAGTACGTTCGTTGGCTTTTTATAATATATTTAAAATCAATTAGCAGTTAAGTTGGGAAAATTTTAAAAGTACTATTAATGTAAAAATGAACGGAAATTAATGTAATACATTTCTATTGAATTGAAAACAAAGAGGAATTTGGTTTTATTATTGTTTTGCGATTATTGCGATCGTTACAATATTTTGATCAAAAAATAATTTAAAATTATTTAAAACAGTTTCATATATGGACGTTCTGGTAGACATTTCAGTGGCAAGTCTATCACAGATCATATTGTGAGTATTTATAATAAACAATTCTCGTCCTACTAGCTGTGTATCATTTGCAGATGATTCATCATACACAATTTTGCGTTTTCTTTTTCGTCCTTCTTTGGAGCTAATATTGTCTGTTAATAAGTTTGCTTGCTTTTCTATGCTCTCAAAATCATTCCGAACATCCCTTATAAATTGTGACAAAGAATTAAACAGTTTTACTCCTTGTAATAAGTTCGTTTGAATATTTTAAAATGATTTTCTAGTACTATTGATTCTTTGCAATAATATATCCCATAGAACGGTTAATAAGGCAATTCATATTGATCGAAAGAGCTAGCTAATTTTTTAACCTCAACTTTAGTAATCGGTTTTTCGGCTTCATTTTCGCTAATTTGGATAAGAACGCTTTTAATATTTTTGTAATTAAACCGCAAGGCGGATACTGCATCAGCTCTTGCAGACCATCTTGTCACTTGTGTCACTTAATTTTTTAATATGTTTGGAATTAGGATCGGAAAAATTATCAATAAGCAACTTCCATCTGTGAGTAGATGAAGAAAAGAATACATATATATTTTGGATAAAGTTAAAATAATGCACCACAGTAGAATAGGCATCTGCAGCATAATTTCCAATTAAATTAAGCGTATGACTTGTACAAGGAATAAAAATGGCGGTCTCACTTAGAGTTTTAATTCTGACTTGTAAACCATTATATTTTCCGGCCATATATGTCTGACCACGACAATTTTTAATATCCAAAGACAAATTGTTTAAAGTTTTCAAAATAAGTTGTGCTAGATATTCTGAGTTGTGATTTTCAATTTGTAAAAATCCAAAAATCGTTCTCTCGCATCGCCCACTTTATCAATGTACCTTAATATAAAACTTAGTTGGTCAGTGTGGTTCACGTCTGGCGTAGAATCAACAATAATTGAATAATATAAAGAGTCTTGAATTTCTTGAATTAGGTGTTCTTTTACTTCAGTTCCCATTAAATTTATAAATTCATCGCATGTGGTATGTGATAAATAACTTACATTACCTTTTCCTGGATGGCTGTACCTCTCCAAATGATTTTAAAGAAAATCATCAAATTGGGATAGGTACTCAATGCATGTCACAAAATTTCCTTTTCTGTTCGAATCAATATTTTCTCGATGACCACGAAATGCTAAACCCAAAGTAGCTAATAGCTTTACTGTAGCTGCAACTCTTTTTAAAACTTCCCGCCAGCATTTTTGTTGTACTTCAATTTCACGAGCTATTTGAGTATCAATACGTCCAGTTGCAAACAATCTTTTTTTCAAATTTTTCAAACAAATTTTTTAGACAATCTTTTTTCCAATCGACGTTAATAAAACGAAATATACAACTAAAGCTAAAACACCTATACTATATCAATCATATCATATGGAAACCCTTTTCAAACGTTAATCCAAATGATGAATTTAGCATGTATTGTATAAAAAATACATGGATTTTAAGCATACAATAAAAGATTTCAATTCTACACGTTAAAAAGTTTTCATTTATTTAGTTATATATGAAATTAATCTAAAATATGTACAATTATATGCTTAAAATTGAGGTTTTCAGTTTAATGCTTTCAATAAATTGTAGGTCTCTAAAAGAAATCCAAAATCATTGATGAAAACATAAAACTCAAATATACTTCAAATATCCAAAAAATGCTTATCTGGATTTTGTTTTTATCTATAATTTTGCGATTGATATAATAACAGCCCATTGCAAATAAAGTTTTAGTATTAATATTCATTCGTAACAGTGGAACTTTTCAAAACAAAATGTTTTTTTACTATACAAATTGGAAAACAAATTTGTACATTAAAAAATTATAAAACTATGAAATTAGAATTATTAAAATAAATACATACATGAAAAAAAGTAATACAAATTGACAACCTAACACTTTTACATGTGGGATAATATTAAAAAAATCTTTAGGTTTAAAAACTTTGGTTGAATGAACGCAGTCATCTGATATTTGAATACCTGAATAAAATATCAATACTATTTGTAGCGAGGGGCCCCTGTATATGTTGGGCCCGAGGCGGCCGCCTCTTCCGCCTCTATGGTAATCCGCCACTGAATCTACCTATTTCTAGCGGACATCCTGCCGCTCGGACTTTTTTTGTTTTATATTAATAGCCATCGTGAAAGAATGGTATAAGCATCAAAGAAGGCCTACCTGGTAAGAAATATCTGGTTCAAATAGAATTCAAAAGAGCTGGTCATATACAATTCACTGCAACTAAATGAAAATCTCATTCGTCGAGAGTGACGATAAAAAACGTCAAAACTTTTGCCAGTTATACCAGCGAACTACGTGCCAAATGTATTAGCACTTTTCCACGTATAACGTGTCGGTTGTCGGTCGGTCACTTTGGTATTATGAAAACCATTGAAAGAGTAAGCAATCTCTACTCTTGGATAAACCATCGTCAAGACATTAAGGGGTCGTGAAATGCAACTACCACGTTCCAGGTGACAATCAAGAAAGAGAAGACTACGTGAAGTCGTTGAAAACAATTCTCGATGTCGTCCATAAAGCAGCCCACAATAATTAACATAAGACGGCGGTAGGATGAAAACCAGATATGACATTTCAGCGAGACCACAATGGCTTTTCAATCCGAAGCGCACTGTTGGACGATGTCCAAACTTACAATGTAATTGTGAGGGTTCATACTGTGTAATAAATGTATTAACTGATGTTACCTTGCGAATCCAGAAAATACCAAGATTTAAATTTAAAGTTATACACATCGATCGTCTGACAGCTACCCAGGTAGCAAATTATCTGCATGGATAGAATTTTCTATCCAACTTATTGAATCTACAAGCAACGATGTTTAGATAGTCAACGCAGAATAAAATTCAATTGATGACCTATTGCCATTTTGACACGATTTTTTAACACACTTCACAGATATTGGCCATAAAGATTTCTCCTTGGCTGATCATTGTAAATTAAATATTTTAAGCAAAAAATATCTTAATTATTTTTTGAAATATTTAGCTTCCGGTAGTTATGAGACCCATCGGCCTTTACCATTCACCAAACCTAATTCTAGAAACACAAATTTTTGAAATCACTACATTTGGGGATAGGATTTCGACATTTAGCTGGATATTGTTATTCCTAGTTCTTTCAGAGCCGAAGTAATAATTGGAGGGCTCAAAATACAAGTGAGCCATATCCATTTTTGTTCAGACATAAGTTCAGGCATTTTGTTCAGGTATTGTTCAGAATATGCTGGACCACATATGGTTAAACAAATTTAATTTATAACTAAAAAATGTTAATATGTAATTTTGTTATAAAGCTTCAACTTTAAGCCTCTGTAGCTCAAAAAAGCACAAAACGAACTTGGTTCACTTGTATTTTGAGTCCTCCAACTATTGCAGTTTAATTAACCAGCATCAAAGAAGGCCAGGGAAAGTCATGTGAAATTTTGATTTTGTTATTATTTTTGCTATCGATCAAATTTTGGCTGTTCTAAATAATTTGGTTATATTTATGTGTTAATACTTATTGGCAATGACGAAAATTAAAAATTTAGATTTGAATCTAACAAAAAGAAATCATCTCAGATTGAAATTTGGAAAATATTTCAACAGATTGAAACGAAGAATTCCGAATCTGAGAAGTTCAAATAGAACAATAAGGGTAACGGATAGTTTTGTTTGTGATAAAATTAAACGTTTTGCAATGGAAGCAAGTGAATTGTTAAAATTTACTGGAAAAAGTCCAATTAGAAGTGGAGATATTAAAACAGCTACGAAATTAATATTGGTTGGGCCATTATTGATAAATGCTAGAAATTGGGGTGATTATGCGGTACACAATTACAAGAGATTTATATATAAATTAAATTAATAAATTTTACAGAGTGTAATTAATAAAACATTGGTTTATAAATTATATAATAGTAATATATTATTAATTGGTTTAAATTTTATTTTATTTATAAAACAATAACAGTAATTTTTGGATACCGTTGGACAAGATATTGAATTTTATCAAGGGTGAAAGCTCTTTCACAGCTCTTTCACTGATAATTTGTATGCGTTAAAAACAAAATATTAGGCTTGAAGGTTTCAAGATAAAAATTAAACCTAGATTGAACACCAAAATTAACTTAGTAAGCTACGTTACTTACACATAGCTTGAAAGTTAGTTACCGAAAAGATAGTTAAAACAAAAAATTGTCAATTCAAAAAAGAAGCTAAAATTTTCCCTGTGAAACATCAAAGTTCTCAATAAAAACAAATATTTTTCACTTAAGAAAAAAATTTTCCTGAAATATGGGAACAAACAGATTCAAATGGGTAGTAAAACTATGATTCAACGAATTACACACAAGGAAGAAAACGTTTAGCTTCTACTGTCTGGGTAATAGTTAAAGACACCACCTTTGTCATTGGTTGCCATATTAAAAGTTATAAAAAACCGTCTTTTGTTCACACCTGAGTCAAACACTATGACCAATGCACAAACAACATAAAATGGTGCATTGCATGAATGTCACAAAATGGTACACCAACATCATTCCCATTTAGTGACTAAGGTTCCATAAGCAAAACCGTACAAAATTCAGCTTCCTCGGCAATACGTTTTTACCAAGATTCATGAAGTCTTAGGAATAATATAACAACAGCATCATTGATGCTGATATATGCTATTTCTGTGGTATTGTACCATAAAATATTTAAATAAATGTTCAAAATTTTACTATTTTCTTACCTAAAAACCATAATTATTCTACAAATAAAATTAAATTTAAGCTAATTTATAACATATTACTATTATATAATTTATAAAACAATAACTTTATTAACACACTCTGTACAATTTGTCCCTAAAAAGGGATCTCTTATAATTGCTTAGCGCATTATCTCCCAAATATCTTGCATTAACCCCCAAAGATCCAGCCAATATTAATTTCGTAGCTGTTCTAATATCTCCACTTCTCATTGTCTTTTTGCCAGTAAATTTTAACAATTCACTTGATTCCATTGCAAAACGTTTAAGTATATCACAAACAAAACTATCCATTACTTGCATTGTTCTTTTTGATATACTCATGTTTGGAACTCTTCGTTTCAGAACTCTGTAGATATATTTTCCAAATTTCAATCTTAGATGATTTCTTTCTCTTCGATTCAAAGTTAAATTTTTTTTTTTCGTCATTGCCTATAAGGATATTAATACATAAATATAAGAAAATTATTTAAAGGAGCAAAAAATTTGATCGATAGCCAAAATAATAATAAAAACAACAAAATTTAAAAATGTTACACGACTTTTCCTGGGCTTCTTTGATGCGGTTGAAATTAATTGGAATATTTATTACTTCTGCTCTGAAAGAACTTGGGATAGCAATTTCGAGTCAAACGTAAAAATTTTAACCCAACTTTTTTAGTATTTCTCGACATTTTTGGCCAGAACGATTCTATAAAATAAAAAAAAGCAGCCATCCATCACAAACGCTAAAAACAAGCAAACGAATGAGGCGAATAAAAACATTTTTATTTTTAAAAAAAGGTTTCGTGAATGGTATATAAGAGCCGATAGGACAACGATGGGTTCTATATCTGTACTGGAAGTATGTCAACAAAATCATTATCTTTTATTTTTCAATCGTGAGTAGAGGAGAATTCTTGATGGCCATCATATGTGTGTGAAACCAAGAGTTTGATTTTTATATTAAGACGTGTATGCACCTGAAACTAAATGTTTTGTTCAAAAATGTGTATTTATTTTGGAACGAAATTTAAAATCTGCCAAATGGAAAAACATCTACTTAAATTTAAAAAACAAATTGAGAACATTCGTAAAACACACTTAAAAAAACCACACTATCAACAAATCTAACATTGTCAAATTGTCAAACATTCAATTTATTTTCATTTTCCGTACGGAATACATGGAACTGCATTTATTGCACTTGGATATTTGAAAAAAAAAAACTAGTTTCCACGGGTAGTCAACGGCATCTATTGACAGGTCAATTTTTCACTTTTCCCTTTTTTTCAGCTGCATACAACTTACGGAATGGAAACACGGAATGGTACAATATCCATACAATATCCAAACAATTTTGTTTTTTACATTTACACCACAATTATAACATAAAAAATATTGTTGATCATTTATTGTATGGAGATTTTATGATGTAAAGAGAACTATTAAGTGTTGTGCGTTGTAATAAACACTTGACCTGCTGGTGACACACTAACAAGAAGCAATCGGAAGACTGCGTACGCTGCGAGGTTTTTATTCCAGCTAGCTTCAGTCTTGGGTAGTGAAATCCGAAGTTCTACGTCCACGCCGTGCTACCTGGGTAACGCTAACAGAGTTAGGCTGGTGTAGTTGAGAGGGGTAGAGTAAATACTGCTTATACTCAATGATGCTGCACCACGGCGAGTCATTGGCGCCACAAAACCAATGCAACTCAAGCGTCTGTTCTTCGTGTTAGGGGCGTCTGTCTTGGATCAAGCGGCTCGCTATATAAACGTGTAACAAGCATCTGTTCTTCATGTTAGGCGGTTTGTAGCGGGCATCTGTCTTGGATCAAGCGGCTCGGTATATAAACAGGTAAAAAGGATGTTTTTGGTGACCTTAAGATGCAGAACGAACCGATTCACGCCCACATTTGGATTGGGCGAAGGGTTAACACCCCATTTCCGTAAAAAAATTGTTGTCATGAATTCTGTACACAGACCTCGGATTATCTCGCATTCATTATTGGAACGACCTCGGAAACTGTACCCGGACTTCGATTTAAAAATGGGATCGTGGAACGTGCTAAGCCTCAGAAGACCAGGAGATCTACTAAAACTTACAATCCAAATCGATAGCTATACACTAGATATAGTGGCATTACAAGAACTAAGATGGCCAGGGAGTGGTATCCAGGAAACAGCCAAGGGATACATTCTCTACTATTGCGGTCATGAAAACGGAAGAGAATTTGGAGTTAGCTTTCTCACACATCGTCGCGTGAATCAAGATGTTATCGACTTTTGCCCAATTAATATGTGCACTGTTGAAAATTTTAGTCTAAAATTGATACTTGTGCTCTTTATAAAGTTTATGTATGCGAAAAATGGTATTGAATTTTATAAAGTGCAAAGTATTCAGATAATTTATAAGTTGAACTTCCCAATTTTACACCAAATAATATAAACTCAGGTAAAAGCATTGTTATTTCAATGTGCCGCGCGCGCCGCGTTTATTAATGTTTGGTATACAATTTATTTTCTAATCTTATAAAGTATGGAGATTTATAAATTAAAACTATACCATTTCTATATCCAACTAGTGTGATACACTGAAAGAAAAAAGTAGGTATTTTCAACAGAAAACACATATTAATTTAACCGAAATTTATGTGAGTTTTACATAAATTTAAATGAGTTTTACATAATTTTAAATATACATAAATTTACAAACTCATTTCTGTACAAAATGACATAGTTTTTTGTAAACAAAATATAATATTTTGTTATAACAACATAGCCGATTTTTAAAGATAAGTTAGTTTAACAAACATATATGTACTTTTAACATAGCTTTTTTATAAAACGACATAGTTTGTAGTAAAAAAAAAATAATATTTTGTTATACCAACATAGCGAATTATAAAGATTTAATTAGCCTAACAAAGGTATATGTACTTTTAACATAATTTTTGTAAAACTTTTATTTCACTATGTAACTTTGCTAAGTAAAAACAATAGAATTATTTGTTATTTATACATACTAATGAAGTGCCTGACATAATTAAAATAACTATATATTTTATAGAAAATTGGGCAAATTTTGGACCTTTGGACTCCTTCTAAAATTGGGAATAAAAACACTTTTTCAATGTACTCAAAATAAATTTATTTATTAACAATGATTTTATTAATACTTATATATATATAATAGAAAATTGTATTTTAATTACACAACTTAATTATATAAATTAAATTAAATTGTATTATTAGTTAAGTTAACGTAAACATAAATTTATTTAACATAAATATATACATTAAGGTGGTATATATTTATGTTAAATGAACATTTTTATTATGTATATAAGTGTTATTTATAATGTATTATAATTTATTTATTTATTAAAATTTATTTATCATTATAATTTATTTTTGTATTTATTTATTAATTATTCGTTATAATTTATTTTGTTTATTATAAATGCTTATAAAATGGTTGTTTAATATAAAAATATTATCCCGAGAAGAATTGTAATTAACATTTAAAATGGAGATAAATAGTTTTAATAAATAATAAATGTATATGTATAATAAATGTATTTGTTTTATTAAAATTTGCATTTCGACTATAATAAGTTCAGCTAATACAAATCAAAAAAATTAAATAATGTTTAAAATTCGAATAGAATATAGAAGTTGATTATTTTAAATCTAAAATATATAATATGAATTTAAATTTAATATATAATATAAATATAATTAAAGACAAGTAAATGCTTCATAAAAAGATTGAATTGCTTACCTGTCAAATTTTTAAATAATTTAATGTTGTATATTATCCTTTTCTTTAGCAATCTATAAAGTGTTTTTTTAGTTGCAAGAGATGTTTTTTTCATATCCAAGCACAAAGAAAACACGTTTCAAATGGAATTAATTTTAAATGCAATTTTTAAATGAATTATGACATTTAACAAAATGTTCTCTTATTTTAAAATAGCACTACATACTTATAACAATTCTTTCAATTTAACTAACATAGTGCTTCGTTACTTCAACTTGGCCTCGTAAACTCAATTTCTCTTAACATAGCCCTCTGTTATTATAATATATTCTTAACAGAGTATGTATATGTTAAATATTTTTACCATTGTTAATAAAAATAAACTACCGCTATGTTAAAATAACTGGAGCCATGTAATTTTAACAACACCAATGTTTGTTTACAAAAGGTATTTGCTTGGGTAAAATAACGAAGCGATTTTTGTATTAATAACATAATTGAAAAAAACTAGCAAAGTCAATTTTATTGAAACGTAACATAAACTATGTTATTTTAACAAAAATATTTTAATAAAACCAATTTGGTTAATATTACGTAGCTTTTTTTTTCAGTGTATGTTCACGTTCTCAACTCTATACCAAATAATATAAACGGGGATAAAAATGCAGTTAGTTACAATTTGCCGCGCAGCGTTTATATATGTTTGGTGTTGAATTTATTTTCTAATCCTATTAAGTATGGAGATTTATAAATTGAAAATAACCATTTCTATACCAAATTAGTATAAGATGGCAAAAAGCACCGCTATTTTTATTACGTTATACGCGTTTGATACAGAAATTGAATAAAATTTCATTTGTGAACAGAATTTTGTGCAGTCATGTTGAAAAGAAAAAGCAGAATTTTCATTACATTTTTGCACGGCATAAATGTACGCGTAGTGCAAGTAAATAAATTCGGGGATTCAACCAACACTGCGGATTTGGATTACTTCGGTTTTCTATATGCAGGTAAGAGTTTTTGATATAAGTTGAATAAAATAGTCCACAATATCGTAATGCCAAACAATATGTGATTCGGTTTAATTTTAAAGTAAACATGTACTTGATCTATGCTTTGACGGGTTGTTTTTTCTTGCGTGTTTCAGGTTACGTGACTGTAATAATCGGCGAAGAGTATGGCAGGAATATTAAGGAGAAAACACATACGAAGATTTTTTTCGTGAGTGATCAATGAATGAAACTACTTGCGATTAGCTAAAAGTTGGTTTCTCAAGAATTTTATTTTCATTTGGATCAAATCGTCTATTTGCATGTTTCTTTCCCTACGTCCCTGATCACGCCCTGACTGTATTCAGGTTTTCCCTTACTAATTTCTGCTCGGGATATTGTAAGGCGACATCGCGAAAAAACAAAAAACATACATTTTTACAAAAAGAATGCAAAGTAGGATATTAAGAAAACGCATTGTTATTTAATGAATTTTTTGAAAATAAATACGTAAAACAAAAATATGTATTTTGATTATCATAAAAAAATTGATATAAGGTAAGTGTACCATATTACGTGCTATTAAGGATTGTCTCATTTTAGGATGAATTTAAAATTTTTGAGGCACCAGAAATAACATATGAAGTAGTTTATTATAATTATATAGCTGTTTTGTTTACCATTTTGTGCATCAAACAGTTTTAAAATTTGGTGCAATGGTATTTATAAATACTTCAAATGACCTCTGCATTGTCTCTAATTCCGTGCTAAAAAATTGACGATGTAACTAATACCGTGTTAGTGCGTCCCTAATTGCGTGATATTTAAAGAAATAACTATTTTGTACTTCAAAGAGTTGGACAGAGAAGAATTTTGTTTTTAATACAAATGCTTTATTTTTTATAACACTTATCTACGTTTATTTTGTCATTTTAAAAACACATAAATGGTAGTTTTATTCAATAAGGTCAAAAATTGCTTTTAAAATGCCACCATGCTTTTTAAATAAACCTAAATAATATGTCTATCTGGCTGGTCGGATGTTTGGACAGTGAAAATTAGTGCGCTGGTAGTGTCAACAATGTCACTAATAGACATATCTGCTTATAAATCGTTTAGTTTAAGGAACAATGAGTTGAATATAAAACAATAAACTTAAACTTTCACGTTAAGTAAATGGCATTATTATTCTACTTTGTGTTTAACAAATTTGGTGTCACTACGAACCAAAGTTTCTGCTATGTTTATGCATTTTAGTTCAGAAATATGGTCGAAACTATGCATGCATTTACTACGAATTAGATCATTGGATTATGGAAACAGCAAAAACAGCACTAGTCTGAATGCAGTTGAGCTCACAGTTATGGTTTTATATTATAACAATAAATGTTAAATATATTTCACAACATGCCAAAAATTTGGTTGTTATATTGTGATATATTATATTCTTTATGTCCAGCATACACATTTTATGTAAGTTTTTATATTACATATATTAGATGGCAAATCGAATAAAGACAATAAAATGAAAAATTTGAACCTGACTTTTTTCGATTTTCTTGAAACTTTGGTAATCGATAGCATAATAAACAAAATTAATACGTGTTTTTAATTTTGTTTATTTTTTCTAGTTTTGATACAGGGTGGCAGAATTTTAGAGGCAAACAAAGTTTGAAGTTGAATTGTTCTCAAACGGGTTACCCGATCTTATTAATTGTTTTTTGAAAGGGACTATAGGTAAGGCTTTATAAAAATACTGCATTAGTTAAAAAAAATTATATTTTTATATGAGGTTTTTTAATTTTAATTTTGCCAACAGAGCGATTTCAAAAAGTACATTTTTTCATTTATTTCTTAATATTTTAAAGATTTATTCTTTAACAAAAACATACTAAGGCATTATAGTCCCTGGACCCACGCCGATTTCATGTGATGATTACCACATATTTTATATTTTGTGAGACGCCTGTCGTTGCCGAGTCCGAAAATTTTTGTTGTGCCATTTTTCTCGATTCGGCTGCTTTTTCGTTCGGCAAATGCCGAATTGCCCAGGTTCTTGTAATTTTATTTTTTAAAGCTATGGGGGTTGGAAATTTGATTTAGAACACGAGGGTAGCCTTGTCCGACAAAAAATTGTCTGCTATTGTCTAGTCCGACAACGAAAACCTACCCTAATGTCAGTTGTCGGAGTCGACAATAGCAAACACATTCTGGCTAGACAAGCAGTTGAAAAAAAATGTGGTAGCAGTTTTACAAGATCGCAGGCAATCAAAATTTTTCGGAGTTTGCCGAACAAATAACGGCCGATGTGAGGAAAATCGCAGAACAAAAGTGTTCGGGCTCGTCAAGGACAGGCGCCTCACGAAGTATACAATATGTGGTAATCATCACATGAAATCGGTGTGGGTCCAGGAACTGTTATTACTTTTTTGGGCTTAAAGGTATTATTAGGTATACTGAAAAGTTTGCTTATTTTACATGAACTTTTTAAGTTTAAATTTTTTTTAAATGTTATTTTCAATAATCCAAGAGTGCATTTTCCAGACCTGACATATTTTTTGTTAGTAAATATTCAAATGGGTCGTTCTTGTCAACAAAACAAAACGCTTTTTTGTAATTTGAGTATGTTTTTTCATAAACAAGAAAAAGAGGTTCTTCTAAATTTTGCCATCTTTGAAAATTAAATTTTTAAAAAAATAAAACTAAAAAATTTCACCTAAGCTAAACAAAGAACTTCTCAGTATGACTTTTTTTATTAAGACTTTTTAATTCCTTTTAAGAATTAAAAGTTCAAAAGAATCGGTACATTCGTTTTTAGTAAATGTGACAAAGTACAAAAATTTCAAACGAATAATTAATAATATATTCAAATAACAATTATCTGTAATTTAAGTGTGTTATGGAAAAACAATAAATGTGTTATGGGAAAACAATAAGAAAATAAAAGAATAAAGGTATATTTTAAATCTCCATTTTCGAAAAATAAAAATTTAAAAAAATCGTATAGAAATATAAATTATTTTATCAATGTAGTATTTTTATGAACCGTATTTAATATATAGACATGTTTTAAATTGAAAGGCCAAAGTCGAAAGATTGGGAAAAAAATTAAAAAAAAAATAAAATAGTCTATAAGTGAAACCGATTTTTAAGAAAAGGAAAAATTTTATTTATTTATTTATTCATTTATTTATTTATTGGTTTATTTATTTATTTATATATTTATTATTTTTTTTATTTATTCATCTACTTATTCTTTTATTTATTTATTTGTTTATTTATTTATTTACTTATTTATTTATTTATTTATTTATTTATTTATTTATTTATTTATTTATTTATTTATTTATTTATTTATCTATTTATTTATTTATTTATTTATTTATTTATTTATTTATTTATGCATTTATTTATTTATTTATTTATTTATTTATTTATTTATTTATTTATTTATGTATTTATTTATTTATTTATTTATTTTTTATTTATTTATTTATTTATTTATTTATTTATTTATTTATTTATTTATTTATTTATTTATTTATTTATTTATTTATTTATTTATTTATTTATTTATTTATTTATTTATTTATTTATTTATTTATTTATTTATTTATTTATTTATTTATTTATTTATCTATTTATGTATTTATGTATTTATTTATTTGTTTATGTATGTTTTTATGAATTTATTTATTTATTTATTTATTTATTTATTTATTTATTTATTTATTTATTTATTTATTTATTTATTTATTTATTTATTTATTTACTTATTTATTTATAAATAAAGATAACCTTGGTAATACATTCATTTATAAGTATCAGAATATCAAAAAGTGAAAAACAAAACAAAATGAAAAAGGGAAAAGGGAAAAGGAAAAAATTATTCAAATCGGTAAATCGGTTCAAGCATTATTTAACTTTAAGCTTGCCTTGTTTTTTAAATTTTTAACAAATTTCGAACCACCCTGTATCGAAGCTAGTGAAAACAGTAAACAAAATAAAATTTACTATGGGGTGTTTTTAGTATTTATAAAAATAATGTATGCATATAATAATGCTTTTAACAATTATAATAATAATGTATACAAAATATTGTCTGAAGGCTTTCTTTAACATCTGCATTTACTGAAGTCCTATTTAACCGTCCTATCTATGCTTTTAATGGCTTTGTGTGCAGACTTCTGCCGATATAAGTATATATCAAAAGCTGAAATTCTACATGCCACAATGGGAAAAAAATTTAGTCCATAATACACGCCCTGAATTGCTGAGAATATCAATTATTTTGATTTCTAGCCTGTATTTTTTATTTTAAATTCATAAATCATACCTTGATTGTGGACGACGAAAACGTTCTGTTTGAGACTACTGCTCCAAGTTATTGTGAAAATAAATTGTTATAATATGCTAGATCTGATAAATTTGAACTATTAATACTCCAAGTGTTCAAACTGACGAATAACCCGTAATTAGGAATATTTAAAATTCTGTTGATCCTAATTCCGTGTTAGCAAGATACAGTCTATTATAAAAATAAGTGAAGTATTTTTATTTGGAATGTATTATAAAAACCATGAACTCTAAGGCAATGATAACAAAATTTAAAACACACGACAGAATTAAACAGAGAGTGATTTAAAGAAACTATTGAGTAGACCAGATTTTCTTCTTATCAATAAAAATTTAACATCTACTACTCCTAGTTCTAGCAATTTGGTTAAAATAATATAGATCCGTAATTAGCTCCGACACATTTTTAAAGTGTTCTTTATTTATAAAAATTACATTTTTATGTAATAGATGATTACTTTTGATATAAAAAACAAAACAACTTTGTTTTATAAATTTCCTAATTCCGTGCTAAGAACGGAATTACGGACATTTCAAATAAATTATGAACGTAATTCCGTTCGTCGAAAACTCGCTTGTTTTAATAACTTAAATGTACAAAATCAGTATTCTATTAACGTTAGTCGTTTAATATAATCCTAATTAATCCACAAAAAAGAATATTTTACAGGAAATAAATACCGATAAATTATTATAGTCTTAAGAAAATGTTAGTAATACCTTAACCTTTTCCATAAGAAAATTGTCTCAAACAGCAAGTTTTGGTCGACCAACCAATCAAGGTATGATTTATGAACTTAAAATCAAAAATGTTGGCAAGAAAATCAAAAAATTGATTCTGAGCAATTCAGGGCGTGTATCGTAATATATTTTTTTTCAAAAAAGCTTAAATTGATCTTATTTTAAGGCTTTTTATAAAAAAGCACGGAATAATGTACTAGCCCGTAATATTGTACACTTACCTTATATTTTATACCGTTTGGTTTAAAACTTTCATAATGGTAGGTATAAAATTTATAGATTAAATTTATTAAAAGAGTTTATACGTGTAGGTATGAATTGAATATATATAGATTATATACCGAACTAATAAACTGATGATATGTAATTTATACCAATTTTTATTATACCAAGCCAATAAACTCATGGTATATAATTTATACCAATTTTTATCATACGAAACTCATAAACTTATGACATATAATTTATACCAATGCTTATAAATTATCTTTATGCATAAATATATGCAATTTATAAGGAGCTATTTATGAACTTTTATACCATCGAACTTTATTTAACTAATACCATTTCATTATGGATTTATATAAATACCATTTTTTACCAATTTCATACCAATATTTTCAACCGTGTGGATATGCACAATGAGAATCCGTACGCAAAAATTTAATGTAACGATCATCAATGTTCATGCACCTACTGAAGATAAAGCAGATGACATTAAAGACCTGTTCTTTCTAGAACTCGAAGAAGTAATCAATAACATCCCGCGGCACGATATAAAAATCGTGGTAGGTGTTTTCAATGCTCAAATTGGTAGAAATGCAGAACTTAAAACACATGTCGGTTAGGGCCGAGCTTGCATCATACTAGTAACAAACAATAACGGCTTTTGTGCAGTTGAACTGACTATGATGTATGATCTAGTAATTTCTAGCACTTTCTTTCCTCATAAGAGAATCCACAAAGCAACGTGGAAATCAAACGATGGAAGAATTGAAAATCAAATCGATCATGTCATGATTTCTAAGAGACACTCTACAAGTGTAACTGATGTTCGATCATACAGAGGTGCTGATATGGACACCGATCATATGCTTGTCATCTTTCATTACAAGTGTAAATTATCATCTACATTTAATAGGCAAGCAAAAAAGACCGTGGAAACACTAAATAGATATCAGAAAATAGAAACCCAAATCATCGAAGAGCATGACATCCCGTCTAAGATGCCATTAAACATACAAGAAGAATGGCAAACGCTTCAATCAACCATCATATCCGCAGCACAAACTACAACCGGAAAACGACCACCGAAATCACGTAACGAATGGTTTGATGACGAGTGCCGCGAAAGCATTGAGCACAAACAAAAACTGCGAGAAAAATGGTTAGCAAGAAACACCCGAAGCTCTCAAACTGATTATCTATGCGCCAGAAAAGCCTCAGCAAAACTCCTACGGAAAAGAAACACGAACACATGAAGAGTTGTATCGAAAACATCAACCAATATGCGGCTAATGGAAATTCGAAAGAGTGTTTTGCCAATGCACGGAATTTGACAAAAGATTTCCACCCAAGATCTACAGCCATCAAAAATGGAAACAACGAGCTTATAACAAGTGAACGTGATGTAATGGCGGCAATCCCACTTTCAAGACCTACTGAATAGGACGAATGAAGTTCATCCTATTCGAGCAATTGCTCCGTCAAGTGAGGAGATTTTTGTCACTTACCCAACAATAGAAGAAGTGGAAGTTTCCGTCAAAAAATTAAAAAGTGGCAAATCACCAGGTATTGATGGAATCCCTGCAGAACTATTAAGAATAAGGGAGCAGCTCTGGTCTCACGTATATATGATCTGATTCTTGCAATCTGGGACCAAGAAGAACTACCTGCTACATGGAAAACAGCTCTCATTGTTCCGCTACATAAAAAAGGTGACCGCCTAAAGTGTGCGAGTTATCGTGGAATCGCACTGTTGAACACTGCATATAAAATATGTACTAGCTAATGTCGTACTCGCTCGGCTCATCCCGTTCGCCGAATATATCATCGGCGACTATCAGTGTGGTTTTCGTCCCAACCGTTCAACCACAGATCAATGTTTTACCTTAAGGATGATTCTGGAAAAATGTTGGGAGTACAACATCAGCATTCACCAGCTCTACGTTGATTTCAAGCAAGCATATGATAGCATCATCCGCGACAACCTCTGGTCTGCACTCATATGCCTTGGTATTCCAGCGAAACTTGTTTCTCTGTACAAACTCACAACATCGGAATCAAACTGTAGAATAGTAATTGAAGGGTCAGTTTCTGACTCTTTTGATATAACATCAGGTGTTCGACAAGGTGATGCACTCGCGCCCGTACTATTTAATTTGGTGCTTGAGTACGCGATAAGAAAAAGCCAAATTGAGACACTGCGTATGCCGAATTGACAAACTGCATATATAACAAATCTAGCAAATTCTGGGCTATGCAGATGATATTGCGCTTCTCGGACGTAGAACAAGCGATATTAAGGATAGTCCCTCTCAGCTTGAAAGAAATGCAAACGACTTGGATTATGCATCAACACCGGCAAGACTAAACTTTTAACAACATCAAGGAATATACCTCCCGGCAATCTGAATACTGGCGACTATGAAGTGGAACGTGTAGAAAACTTCAAATACCTCGGGTCTGTAGTAACATCGTCAAATGATATGCAGGCAGATATTAAAGCCCGTGTCTCAGCCGCATACAGAGTTTTCGCAGTCATGCAAACTCACACTTTACAAAGCATTAATCCGACCTGTGCTTACCTTTGAAAGTGAAAGCTGGACTCTAACTTCCTCCGATTGTAGAATTCTATCAACATTCTTGTCATGAGGAAAGTCATACGAACAATTTATGGTTCATGTAAAGTTGCTGAAAATCAGTATAGAATCCGAATGAATCATGAAATCAGACAGCTTCGTTTAATCGGATTCATTAAATCCAACCGGATTAGATGGTTTGGTCATGTAGAAAGGGCACCATTAGATAGAATGATTAAAAATGCATCTTAGCAGCAACCAGCTGGAGTTCGTCGAAGAGGAAGACCCAGACAACGCTGGCGTGATGAGATGACATCATTCAAGACCTTCATGGTATAGGATGTTGAAACTGGGGTCAACTGGTCATGGAACAAGATGATTGGAAGCTGATTGCACAGACGGCAAAATGCCTCCATGGGATGTAAACGCCAGAGAGAGAGATAGAGAGAGCTTCATCCGTGTGAGTTCAAGAAGTAAAAAAAACATTTCTCGAAAAAAACTTGTTCAAAAAGAAACTGTAAAAAGAACACATCACTCCTCCAAAATCAGGTCCCTGTTTCGGCGCCATCTTTGTTGCTCGCGTTACAGGCTTTTTATACCTGGTTATCACGCGATAGCTTCACTTTTCCAAGGTTTTATAAATAGAATAAGCCGGTAGCAACAAAGAAATTGTATGAGAAATTTTTTTTTTATTATGTAAGACATTTGAAAAAAATTCATGGAAACCGCCACGCGGGGAGTGAATGAGTTCACTCTCACGTCTCGATCACTAGTTTTCACTAAGTCAAACATGGAGATCATGCTGATTTTAGATTTAATTACTCTATATTAATATTTAATAAATGCAACATTAAATTGATTAATCTTAAAAGAGACTTACAAATTATGCGGATTAAAAACAAACAGGACACCCACCATATTGATTCCGTTGGCGCCGTTTCACCATACACGATTAATTTATTTCAGGCATCAGCATCAACAATAATAACAATGATGAACGACGATAGCGATTGTCAAATAACTATGTCCACAACAGCACTAATAAGCAAATTTATGATGAATCAATTAATTCCTCTCAGGTACCAGCCTTAAATAAAATAACAACGATGATAAACAGTTATGATTGTCAATAATTATTTCCACAACAGCAGTAATATATAAATTTATGTTGACTTAATTAATTCATTTCAAGTACCAGCATAAATAGAAATAGAAATGATGAATAACAGTGATGATCATTAATACTTAATTTCACTACAGCCGTAATATGTAAATTTATGTTGAGGAAAATAATTTTTGGTTATTTATTGTCACTCACAATGATAATCACAGTAATGATCTTCAAATAAAAAACCTTCGTAACAGTTGCAGTACAAAAACTTATGTGGAATTAATTAAATTGTTCTTTATACATTACAGTACATTCCCTTTAACAATTTTTTGGTTATGTTTAGCATGTAACTTTTGATAGCGGCTGTACAATTATGTTTACTATTAGAAAAATGGATTCCGTTTTTAGCCTTTTTTGTTTCAGACACATATTATCTATTCAATAAATTTAATTACAACAACACATCAAAACTTAAGTTTTTAAATTACATTAAATATTCACGACTTTACGACACAATAAAAAAATAAGAATTATTTCCTCAAAGTCACAATGCCAACAGAAGAGAGTTTTTATGTTATGGCCAACTGATATTTATATCCTTCCATTATAGGCCTTGTCTTTTCTTTCAATATTGCTATCTCATCATCCGGCATATTAAAAATTCGAATATTCAGCCCATTTTTCTCCGATAGATGGCTATTATTTTGGATAGTTCAAGAGGCCAACAATAGGTTGAGTCAAATCTCGGTTCACCATAACCAAAGAATAAAGAGACTAAGGAAATGAAACTACTCTCTTTTTTTCGGTGCTAAGTTGTTCAAATTTTTTTATGTTGTTTTTCTATTTGTCGTTTTTCTTTTTTATGTAATGGCGTCTCTTTTTTTATATTAATTTTGGGGGCAAAAATACACTTAGATTTGGAATTCAAACGTAATAATAGAAATATTTACGGCGCCTCTACTAAAACGTAAGTATGTCAGTAACAATTTATTGGTGTGCAAAATTACTTCAAAT
>OY856187.1:164401419-164481187 GCA_963693315.1 Diogma glabrata
CTCCACCAAGGTTACTTCCCTCCAAAAAAATGAAAAAAGAATAATGGAATATGAAACCTATACCTAACCTAAACCCTCCTAATATGAAAATGTAACGTAGTATTCGGTGTATGTATTTGTGCATTCAGTGTATGTGTATTCAGTGTATGTATCAGTGTATGATATCCAACAATTTAGAATGTAATCACGATTGGCAGGAGCCCTGTGTTATGAAAACATAAATTTATATGGGATATTATTTTTCGATTTGAACACTGTTCCATTTCAAAATCAATCGAAACAAATTCGAAATTATCGATGAGATGGAACACAACCCGAAATCGGTGTGAGGAGGCATTGTTAAATTTATTCTGGTTCGGATATTTTTTTTGCCACAATCCATATCTTTGACATAGTTGAAACATGAATGAAATTTAAATGAAGTAAGAGAGGTTTAACCTATGGATAATTTGGTACTATAGTAGCGGTACATTGCTCTGAGCTTTCTTAAATTGAATTGTTTATTTTGTTTGGAATAATATCTTCAAATTACAAATCCACTTATTCTGGATTCTGAGCTCAACAATTTTGTAAAATTTTTAATAAACTCCATGAATCAAACTATGTTTTCTCAACCTCATCATCAAATTTGGGAGTCATCGAAAGATGCTAAATTTATCGACATCTCCCATGTTTTGGTACAAATAAATGATGTTAGGGTGGAGCGGAACACTCAAAATGATGGGTTGGATCTATGTGTAATGCGACCCGTGGCGATGATCAGTTTGTCTGAAGATTTATTTAAATTGCCCAGTCACAAACGGAGCCATCAGAATACCAGGCGATTTCCAAGTGTAATTAACCTTGATGTACTTTTTTTTCTTTGATCATCGTAGGAAAAACATGTCAAACAATTTCCTCCAATCTGAAAATAGTCAATGTATCTATGGTATTACACTCAAGCCTCGCACGTCAAATGTATTAATATACGACGAACATTTTTGCAGGCCATTCATTTTACCGGTGAAATATATCGGCACTGAAAACTTGCATGTATATGTTTCCATTAGGTTTTGTGCGACAATTTGCGCTCTGTTTTTCCTCAAATTTAAATGTGACAAATGAACGAAAAGTTGTTAAGTTTTCAGTGGTTGATTATATATAATGTCCATATGTCGTATACACCGCATCCTTGTATTACTCCTAACTCCATTCTTTCAGAGAAAGTAACTTTAAAAAAATATAACGTTCATAAATATAGCAGCGCAAATAAGAATATAACGTTTTTACTCCTCATTTATCTTCCAAAGAATTCAAATCTTTAAACCGTGTTTTGTTTTAAATTCAGTTCTAGGATATGAAATTTTAGATTATCTAAACTTGAGTTGATCATGTTGTATGTATGTCGGAAAATACGTCTACAATCTTAATTTTTCAGTTATTTTTCTCAAATAAATAGTTAACATTTGAATGTTTTTATTAAGGCTAACATGTTCGTAATGGTATGATCTTTTACTTGTAACGGTAAATTTATTTCGGTTATATGTTTGGTTATATCAATGCTATATGTAATTCTATGAAGACATTGTTGTTTCTGCTCATTGAACAAGCGCCATCTGTGGCTTCTTAATTTAATTTTGACAAAGGTAGACCATATTTCTGCAGCAGTACAAAAACGCATAAGAAAAAAGCTCTATCTTTAAAAAACTAGAAAATTAATTTTAAATTGTTTTTATTACACATCCCTACAAAATTTTTGCCTGCCACGTTTTTGTTGATTTAAAGGCCCATAACCTGTACAATTGAAACGTGTTGTTTGCATAAAAGTTTAATAAAGAGAATAAGTAAAAAAACAGTACAAAGCCAGTAATCATTATACAGTACAAATTTAGCAATTACTATTCAAAAGAAGTATACTTTTCGGTGACAACAGTTATTTTTAGTTTGGAAAATCATAAAGTTTTGAAAACAGTTAAATAAACAGTATTAATGACTCTCACCTTGGGTCAGTCTTAAAAGCAATCACTACGAACAAAATTTCTTCCGAAACAGGAAAGATATATTTATTAAAATGTTTTTTTCGAAATAAACCAACATTTATATGAATATTGAACTTTAAAGCACACCTAAAGTTAAATCTTGATTATTAGTTAACCTGTTTTGTGAGTTAGCATTTGACACCCTTGATGATGTAGAGGATATGCCCAAGACTCGACTGGTTGTTAAAAATTAAAATTTTCTCAGATGCCTCCCAAATAAATTCTTTCGGTAAAAAAACTCGAGGATATTTTTTTTAAATTAAAACAACACGTGCCGCAAAATTGTTGAAGCTTATTTTTTGATAAAATCGTAGATTTTTTGAAATATCTCATGAAATACGCAGATTTAACGAGAGAAACGGTTTTGTGGTAAATTTAATTTAATTCTCTATTTAAGCTCCTATTCATTTCAAGCCTAAAAGTATAATTCTGATGCTATTTTGAAAAAAACTTCGTAGCTAAAACTCGTAACTTTTCGAATAAAAAGAATAAAAATAAAATCACAGAAATAAACAAATAAAATTAGTACTTATTTGTGATTTATGTTTTTCTTGTTCTTTTGATTTAAAAAATAAAAATACCTTTGTGTTTTTTTCACCAAAAAAAGGGCATTTGAGAAAATTTAATTTTTAACGACCAGTTTTAATGCCCAGTCGACCAAGAGTTTGTACTTGAATCCCTCAGGAATGGTACTGACCATCTTAAAATACATCAAAGAGTGATCTTCCTACTCGCAGCTATAGAAGATAATTTGACTCTACTTTAAGAATTAAAGTAAGTCAACTATCATTCTCATTCACAAGACTTCAGACTGGTTCTAGAGCAGTCATTCTGAAGGTTTAAAGAAGAATACGGTTTAAAATAATAGAAGGGTGCCTGAATCAGTTGTGGGTGCTTTCTCTACACAGAATACATCGATTGAAGATGGAAAGTGACTAACATTCTTCAAAAATAAACATCTGTTACCTATAGGGAAGCTTTCTTTATAGATAAGGAGCTATCGTTATCGATTGAGATCTGCAAATTGCCTTGATTATTGTTCTAGCTCCAATGTTGTAGAGAACAGAACATGCAAATGTTTTTCAAGTCAGCCTACACAACTGTATAAAGAAGTGACTGCTGACTATTCTGCTCAAATTGGCAAATAATAAGCTACATGTTGTTTTAATCCAAGAACCGTAAGTTTTCCAGAACCGTAAGTTTTCCACTTGGCCTCAAGTTTCAAAACTATAAACTGTTTGTGAAAAATCTATATAAAATTGGTTGATTTGGATAAATTGGTACACATGTTGGCTGATTCTTTTAATTAAGCGGACTCTTAAGTAGACGAAATTAGGAAGAAACTTCATTTACTTACCAAGAGTAAAAAAAGGTCATTCAGGATGACCGAAAAACAGAACTGTATGGAACTGGAAATTTTTAAATGGAATTTTTAAAACTAATAAATAAAGCCTAGAAATGCAACAAATTATTCTTGGAGAGCTGTGCTAGTTACTGAGGAGTACTGTAATAAAATGCAGGTGTCCTCTGAGGTATGACGGAACGGTCAGTGGATCACTTTCTGTGAGGAGTTCTTTAAACTCCTACTAAAAATTTAAGCCCTTCAATACTGCAGGACTGGATTTATTCATCTTTGCGGATATTCAGGAAACCATGTCTCGGCTAATAGTGATTTTCAGTAGCAGACTTTTTGTCACATTCGTATAAAATGAATTAAAGCAAATATAATAAAAACGAAGATTGGAACTAGAGCTCCATGTTGTTCATATAGCTCGATCATCCAACAAACTTTGCTGTATGGGATTCAATCGGAGGCTATGGATGCAAGTTCAGAGATCTTCAGCATTGTGTATTAGTAGAGCTCTAAAGATGAAAACCACTTTTCACTGCAGTACCTTTCGGGCTTAACTTGTAGCTGGTCTATTCTTTTGAAAGCGTACATCGATTTTTTCGAACATTTCTTAAAATATTTGAAAATTTGGTATGAATTATTCGTATTAACAACAGGAAAATCTTAAATTATGAATCTTTTGGTTTTTTCTAAATGCGTTTATACGATTATCGGTTAAAAATTTCAAATTCTTAAGAAAACATTCAAAGATTCATCATATACAGATTAAATTTTTACGAACTTTTAAAGATTGCTTAATTTCTGAATATTTTAAATATTTTGAATGTTAAAATAAATCATAAAAAAATCTATATATTATGAGTCTGAGTTTGCAAGCAAAATACACGTTATATTTTATAATTCAAAGATTTCACCGCACTCCGAACCAAAATACAATTTTGAGTTATATGATTCTTTGCTGAAATTAAATTCGAAGAGATCATTCCAAATCATATTTCATTTAAATTAGCCAAAATGTTTATGGTTAGACATATCATATTCAACTACACAATCTAAGCAAAAGTAAAACCAGCTTTTAACTTGGAAAGATGTAGTTTTTTTTAGTTTTTTTTTATATTTCATTTTAAAAAGTGAATTCATATTGATCCTTTGAGAATTTTATATATTTTTCTCGCAATTCTTACACTATTTTTGTAAAGTATAAAAGCCATACTGAATACGACAATTTTTTCCAGTAATAATTTAAATTGTGAATTAGTTGAATGTGAAAAAAAATTAACGAAAAAAAACTTGTGAAACTGTGATAAGTAAAAAAAAAGTGATGAATAAACCAAATTGGATGAAAGGAAGATTAAGTGTAACTCAAACGCATGATGAAGTTAGTTCAATTGCTCCAAGTGAAGCTGGAACAGAAGTTAGTGTTAGAAGGCGTATAAAATATGGAAGACCAGCACAATTACTGTGGGGATTATTTTCAGAATACTCAAGCAGTTCAACAATTCATGGTGTTCGTTATTTAGGTGAAAGACGCCGTCCATTGGCCGAACGCATATGGTGGATTATAGTGTTTTGTCTTTCAATATACGCTTGTGGTAACCTTATACTAAACGTTTATATAAAATGGGATATGAGTCCAGTTATCGTGAGTTTCGCTGAAAAATCTACTCCTGTATGGCAAATACCTTTTCCCGCTGTGACAATATGTCCAGAAACAAAATCAAGAATAGAATATTTGGATATAACAAAAGGATATCATATGGGACAAGTTGGTCCACCGTACAACATTTCCGAAGAAGAACTACGACGGTTAACATCAGTAACACAAATTTGTGATCCTCATTTATTTTTGAATGCTTCTCTTGGCAACGACACAACTGATGCATCGTGTGTAGCAGATATTCGAGAAATAGCACCTACATTTGAAGATATGTTATTAACATGCAAATGGCGTAATGTTATAATGGACTGTTCAAATCTGTTCAGTGAGATATTAACTGAAGAAGGAGTTTGCTACTCGTTTAACGTACTTGCTGCTTCAGAACTATTTCGAGAAGACTCAATTCATGACGATTACATCTACTTAAATAACTCAGAAAAGTCAAAATATTGGTCATTGGAATCTGGATACTCAAAAGAAGCTGGACAGAGTCCTTACCCGGGAAGAGTGCTTGGAGCAGGTGCACGGGCTGGGCTATTTGTTCTTCTTCGTTTGTACGAAAAAGATTTAGATTATATATGTCGTGGACCAGTACAAGGATTTAAGATATTACTTCACACTCCAGGAGAAATTCCCCAGGTGTCCAAACAATATTTTCGAATTCCTTTAAGCCAAGAAGTTGTGGTGTCCGTTCGTCCAAATATGATAACCACGTCAGATGGATTGAAACATTATGAACCAAGTCGTCGACAGTGTTTTTTTAATAGAGAACGATATTTGAAATTCTTCCAAGTTTACACTCAACAGAACTGCGAATTGGAATGTTTAGCAAATTATACCCTATCACAATGTGGATGTGTACGATTTTCTATGCCTCACGATTCAGAAACACCTGTTTGTGGTGCCGCCAAAATTCAATGTTTTAATGATGCAGAAGATAGTTTACTTGCAAGGGAATTCCAAGAAGGGCTAAAAGATAGTAACGAAAACTATCGTGGTGTTACATCGTGTAACTGTTTACCAGCATGTACTTCAATTCAATACGAAGCAGAAATGTCACAAGCTGATTTTGACTGGGATAAATTGTTTCGAGCTTACGATAATCCTCTCAACGAAACAGTAGGGTAAGTAATCAAATATCTAATTCAAATATATTTTAATTAAATCAATTTTTAATTTATCAGATGGCAGTTATCACGTTTAACCATTTTTTTCAAAGAAACACAATTTCTGACATCTAAAAGATCAGAATTATATGGACAAACAGATTTTCTTGCTGCCGCCGGGGGTTTATTGGGATTGTTTATGGGTGTTTCGTTATTAAGTTTGGTTGAAATATTATATTTTTGCACAATACGCTTGATGTGTAATTTGGGAATGAGAAAAAGGAAAAGTAGAAAAATAGCAAGGTTAAGTTTAATTACATCCAAACCTCCAGGTATTGTCGTTGACAAAGAAAGTAATTGGGAAAATGGTGAATTGGATGAAAAAAATAAATAAAATAAAAATAATTAAAATTTTATTTTTACATTTTAATATTTTAATATTTTATTTAAATTAATCATTTTGAAGATATGGATATAATGTTTTGGAGAGTTTATTAATGTAACTTCTATATTTCTGAAAACATAAAGTTATAATCTTAAACAAGAGTATCTAGCCTAAAAGAAAAATTTGAACACACATAAATGGCAAAGTTTTCCAAAATAATCATCTATCGTTTGAGAACTACATTATTGTTGGTGTTATTAGATCTGTATATGAGTTGAAAATTAAATAAAGTTTATCATAAAATTTTACATATTTATTCTATTACTTGATTATTGAATGTGAACTTCTGATATGTAATTCGAGCCTCAACGTTCAAACACGCCAAAATAAAATTAAATTATGCTTTAAAATTTAAAAGATTGAAAATTTGAAGATGCCTTTCTCAAACCTCAAGTTTAAAGATGTTTATCTTAAATATTGGACATACTAGTCCTAGTTTTTAAAGTCATTGTTTAGAGCATTTACAAGGTTTGACAAAAAACTTCAACTAATCAATCTTTAAAATTTTGAATATATACAATCGACATTTTATTAGATGAATTTGTCAGAAGAAAAAAATCGAGTTGTGAGTTCATTAAGTTTTATTTGAGCTGAAGACCATTTTGCATATAAAATGTTTGAAGGACATTATGTTTTGGTTACCCGGATACTAAATGAAAAATTTTAAAATTCTATGTTCATTATATTTTTATTTGTTTAGATTTAAAAATAGTTGAACTTAAAAAGCTCTCTATACTGGCATATAAGTTAGATTTTTAAAATAAATCGAATACAATATGTTAAAAATTGAAAATATTGACCTTTTCAATAAAATTTATTATGTAGTAGAATTACATCATCTGTCACAACAACACATAAAAACCTTAAACACCTTTTAAGATCTACCTAGGTTCAACACAACATACGGTCAGAAGTGTTGACGGACGCTTATCTTATGTTTTTGTTATTTTATTTAATTGTTCTTAAGGAATGGAGAACTAAACAATAATTTCTATCACATATAAAATATAGCATAGGCTTATATTTCATAATAAGATAAGATTCCAGCCACCCATTAAAAAAGTGTAAAATAGAATGACAAACGGGGTTTCATTCAATAATAATAATTTATAATACACAGAAAAAAAAAGCATTTTAGTCTAAAAGTTTTTACCATTAAAATCAAAAGTTTTTCTTTATAGATTTTATGCAAAAGGGACCCTATTTTGTTTTAAATTATAAAACAATTTTAATTCTAAAAAAGACTTTTGTTATTTCATGATAAGCACTTGCCATTTTAATTCAAATGATTTAAATTTTCAAATTAAACGAGCCCGTACACTTTGCTGCAAATATTTTAAATTTTATTTTTACGAAAAAGTTGAATTTATTTTGATGACAGTGAATTTTAAATCAAAGAATTTCGAGTTTAATTCAAACTTCAGTAAAACATTAAATGGAATTGAGAAGAAACTTATTACACTTTTGAACCAAACAAAACACAATTTTGTTTTAAAACCGTTGCAATTTTATTCCAAAAAATATTAAATATCGTACCTATTTTGCTAAAACGAAATACTTATTTTTTTTAAATCAAACTTTTATTTTCACTTCTACTTTTAAAAAATTTACAAAATATATATATAGTGTTCCAAATTAAATACAAAACTTAATTTAATAATTATATCCACACATTTTACATTATCACAGTAAACAAAATATTCTGTAATACTTTCAATGGTCTACAACTATAGTTCTTGGCTAAATCTTATTTTTGTGTTGCAAAAATGTTGATCGAAGTTGATCTATACTCCTCTTCAAATAGTTGGTATTTTTAATAATAATAATAATAATAATAATAATATTTATTGACAGAATTAGGTATTTTTTACATTATTGTACATGTATACGTGTTCTGAGTTGAGCACATCAAGCGGTTGGCTTTACTACAGAAAATATTGATTTAAAGCATTAATGTGTTTACCATCGCCTGGCGAGAGTTATACCTTTTTATATAATGAATTTTGTTTGTCAGCTTAAATTAGATAAAAAGTAAAACTAAGAACTAAATTTTAAAATCTAAACTTAATTCTAAAATCTTAAACCTAAACTAAACTACGGTATTAACTAGATTTATTTAAATAGATATGGTTAGGTTTTGGATCAATTCATTGTTTATGTTGGCTAGTTTAGATGAGTATTTTAAATTAATTTCTTGTATAATTTGCTTGATATAGTTCATGTTGGTGTCTTGGTGAACGTTAATTGTGTGGTATCTAGTAGGTTTATTTATAATTATTTTTAAAAATTTGTTTTGCAGTATTTGAAGCTTTTGAAGGTGGGTGTTGGCTGTTTTCGACCAAATTGGGGTCCCATACAGTATTACAGGGAGGACCATTGCTTTGTATATCATTATTTTACTTTTGAGATTCAACTTGCTTTTTCTGTTTATAAGAGGGTATAGCATTTTTAGTAGATTGTTGCATTTGCGGATGATCTCGTTTATATGTGTTTTAAAGGTTAGCTTTGAATCAAGGTGGACACCTAAGTAGCGCACACTTGTAGCCCAATTAAGGTCTACATTATTAATACGAATGTTATGGTTAGGGAGTTTACGAGTCACACGACATCTTGTAAAGTATATCGATTCACATTTGGAAACATTAAGATTTAGTTTCCATTTGTCAAAATATGATGATAGTATATTTAAGTATTCTTCTAGAGATTCCACTATGACCTGTCCTAGTTCGTGTGATTTATAAATAGCCATGTCGTCGGCAAATAAGGCAATATGGGCAAGATTTGACTTTGGAATGTCATTGATGTAAATATTAAAGAGAATTGGACTTAGTACAGCCCCTTGTGGTACTCCAGTTACTGCGTGTTTGGATAGAGACTGAGACTTTAGTAATTGTACATAAAATTGCCTGTTTTTAAGAAACGATTGTATAATTTTAATAATATATGTAGGAAAGTTGTAATACTTCATTTTGAAAATAAGTGCTTCAGGCCAGACCGTGTCAAAAGCGTTTTGAAGATCCAGCATTACCATACCCGTGGAGAGCTGAGTTTTTCGATTGTGTTTTATTTCATCTACGATTCTATGTATTTGATGGGTAGTCGAGTGTTGTTGTCTAAATCCAAATTGCTCAGGTATAATAATTTTAGAGTCATTTATGTGGTCGATCAAGCGATCTTTTAAGAGACGTTCAAACACTTTGCTTATAGAATTTAGAAGACTTATTGGTCTATAACTGCTGGGCAGAGATGGATCTTTTGTTTTTTTGGCAATTGGAACCACTTTTGCTTTTTTCCAGCTATCGGGAAAGTAAGCGATTAAGAGGCAGCTATTAAATATGTTTTTAATAAATGTAATAGTAGATATTGGTAAGTATTTTAGGAGAATGTTTGGGATACCATCATCACCAGGGGCCTTGAAAGGGCGGAGATGTTTGAGAGTTTGTTCGACTTCATTAGTTGTTACCCGTATGATCTCGGAATGGATTATTTGGGTAGTCAGTACATCATTATAAGTGTAGTTGACATCGTTTGTAATTGGTGAAGAGATAGTATTATTCGGTTGGTGAATCCTTTCGAAATTAACCGCCAATGCTTCAGATTTATCATCATTGGAGTGGATGATGTTACCGTTTATATTGAAAAAAGGAATCGGTTTAGGTCTATTTCGAAAGTATTTGGCAGTCTTCCAGTATTGCTTGGAGCAGTACTCTATATTCTCAAGTTGTTTTTGCCATTTTAAGTTGGAAAGTTCGTTTATAAGATTGCTGATTAATTTGTTCAGTTGATTTGTTTTAGTTTTAAAGTATTGTACTCTTTGTCTATTCCATTGTCGTCTGCAATAGTTTCGGTCTTTAATAAGTTGGAGGATATGTGGTGGAAGAATTATTCTTTCATAAGGGGTGACGTTTTTAAGGGGAACGTGCATCGATCTGGCTTCAAGTATTTTATGCGTTGTCATGTTTAAAGCTTCGTCAATTTCTTGAGGATGTTTGAATTCAATGTTGTCATCGAAAGGTAGAAAGTGGTCATCCAGAAAGCTCTTATAGTTTGCCTGCCAGTTAGAATTGGTATAATCAAAATGTTTAGGCGGTTCGGCGAGTTCATACTGGGACCCAGAGATCACACAGAGCACGGGATAGTGGTCAGAGTTAAGTTCTTCGACAGTTGTTATTTTTTGAATACAAGAAGAGTTGGTGAGAAACAGGTCTAAGTAGCTTGGAGTACCGTAACGGCTATAATATGTTGGCTTATCTGGCCCAAAAATTGTAAGGTTATCCGAGATGGAACATATATTGTGAAGAATTCTACCACCTTTGTTTGACTTAAGGCAGTGCCAGGATTGGTGGCGGCTGTTTAAGTCCCCTCCAATTATAAATGGGGAGGAATCACGGGTCAGTCGAATTAAATCATTTCTATAATTGGGATCATTAGCATTTGGACAGTAGCAACAATGAATTTTAAGTGAACCAGTGGAATTTTTAAGTGAAATGCTAATTGATTCTATGTTTTGAAGCTGCAAGCTTGGAATAATAATGTGTTTTAGATGTTTTTTAACTAAGATAGCAACACCTCCACATCTAGCGTGCATTCTGTCATTACGATATAAATAGTAATTAGAAAAACTTACGGAAATATTTGGATTCAGGTGAGTTTCGGTGATTAACATGACGTCAATTTTATGTTTAGCGAGAAATGTTTCAAGTTCGATTTTTTTTCCTTTGATGCTTCTAGCATTCCAAGTCGCAATTATGTATTTATGGGAGCCCAACATATTTTAAAGCAATTTCTGCCACCACCTTCAGCTGCTCAAATTTATTATTACAGTGTTGAATTTTAGTTACAATTTCACTAAAAATATTTAAGAGTTCATTAGAGTTAAATAAGCTATGATTGTTACCTTGTAGAGTAGAAGCTGTAGAATTTAGTGCATCACGATAGTTTAACGTAGTAGTGTGGGGTGATGCATGAAAATTGTTAGTTAATGGTGGGAAGTTTCCATGAAGAAAATTTGTGTTCTGGTCTCTCCGAGTTGGTTGTTTTGAAGCTTTATCCTTGATAGATATGTTATGCCTGATGTTGATATATTCAGTTCGAGCTGGGCATCTTATATCATTTGCTGGGTGATTGTTGCCACAATTTGCGCAGCAATGTTTAGCTGTTTCTTCCCTGACTGGGCAATTATCCAGGTTGTGATCTAGTGAACAGTATCCACATTTTGTTTTCATGTGACAATTGGATGAGCCATGACCGTAAAGATAGCACTTATAGCATTGTGTAAGTTGATTTTGAGTGCGCCTGAAGCCCTCCCATTTACATAGGATGTGTGAAATATGTTTGATTGTTTTAAGCTGGCTAAGACTTAGAGACCCATGCTTAAATGAGACAATGTAAACGGCATTGTCATTATACTTTTGATGTTTTAGTTTTATAGGCGTAACGCTTATTGGTAGAAATCCATATGTTTTAATTTCATCAATTATTGTAGCTGGATCCATCTGAGGCAAACCATGAAGGACAAATTTAATTACTTTATTTTCATTCAATGTAAATGAAAAAAATTGAGACGGCGTTGTACTTAGGTGGTCCAATACTTTTTTGTAATCCTTAATATTGTTTAACAAAAGTTTTATTCCCATGCGGGTAAATTTTAGGTTATAGTTTGATACCTGCAGATTCTTCAGTGAATTTTGAAGCTCTGCATGTTCGACTTTGACAAATATAGGAGGTATGTGAACTTTTGTTGTTACAGTTGGCGTTTTGCTGGGCTGGTACGTTGGTTTGAAGTGGTTGTTTGGATTATTGAGATTTACGTTGGTTAATCCAGAAAAAGTATTACTCAGCGGAATAGGTGATAACGGAGTGGTCGTGCTGGTTTGTGGATTTAACAAATCCATCCTGATATATTTACTATAGTTGTTGCTTGAGGTTGCAAATTCATTTGAGTCTAATTCATACGACTCACATGATCTTTTGAGGTTATTTTCTGCAGCAATAATGTGATTATTTTTTCACGTCACAATTAAATATTATAAATACCGTATGCACAATGTTGATTAATTAATAGAAAAAAAACAAGAATATTTAAAAAGAAAACACTTTTTAATAAATTTAATTTGATTTAAATTTTAATAAAACAAATGAAGAAAGAGTTGAATGTTACTCGACGAGAAAACGAGGTATTTTTAATATGAATATCCAAGTCGTTCTGCCCATCAGTAATCGTTGGCTTACACTTAAGGCTAAACCATTGTGGCTGTAGCACTGCATACATAGGTAGTGTAATTTGAAATGTTTTTAATCTGTAAAATAAATAATTTATTTGTATTATAATTCGTTGTAGTTTTCGTTTGTAGTCTAAACAATAATAGTTACGAACTTACGATATTCAATAAGTCATTGAATCATAGGGTTTTAACCCTAATAATTTAACCTAATAATTAACCCTTAAACATGTCCATATTTACAAAATTAACATTTGATCGTCACACCTATTTATTCAAGGACTGAATTTGAATTTGTCCAAAATATAATAATAAATAATTTACACAACTTGCACAAATCAAACTTGTTATCTGTCACTTCACTGCACAAATGAAACAAATTTTATAAAATCAAAATGTTTTAATTTTCAAACAAAATCGAAACATATAGTTATGCGGTAAATTATAATTCAGAATAAAATATTTACAACCTTATATCGAAATACTACACACTTTATTTTGAAATGGTTGTGTTTTGGTTTAAAATATAACAAAGCAGAATCTGAAACAAAATTTTTACATTTCAGCCCAAAAAGATAATAATATTGAAGCAAACTATTAATACATTTATGCCAATAAATTTTGAATTTTTCTAGTATTTGATTTGAATTTTTTTTAAACTTTATATTAATACGTGCATTTTTTAGCTTGAAATTTTAAAAAAAATTGCAATAAAATGTAAATATATTAGGTTAAATTTTTTTCACTTTATATTGAAACAAAACATTTTAAGTGAAAGGTTTTAGAAGAAACTTAGAATCAAACTTTACAAAATTTTAAAATGAAGTTCATGCTTTTTTCTCTGTGTATAATCCCATTTTTCGATATAAAATTATTTCGTAACCCGCAACAGAAAAATTTTACAAAGGTAACATCTTTTTTTTAAAAAAAAGGAAGAGCCTCGCCATTTTGGAAAAAAAAAACAAACGAAGTGCCGTATTGTGTTAAAGTTGTGCTGGTTGTGCTCCTCAAAAAAAATATCGTACCATCAATAGAAGAATTTAAACACGCTAAAACAATTTTTTGAATAAAAGTTAGCCACGCCATTTAGAAAAAAAAAACAAAAAAGAAAGGTTGGGCTGTATTGTGTTAGTTGTGCTGGATGTGCTCGGATCAAATATTCGTATCTGAAAAATATTGTAACATGTTGCAGTTTGCAACTGACCAAAAAATAATAAACCGTGGGCAGTTTAACTATGCAGTTTAAATGTGCAGTTAAACTGTGCAATTTAACTGTGCAATTTATAGCTGTGCAATTTAACTGTGCAGTTTGACTGTTACTGCTACTGTGTAGTTTAACTGTGCAGTTTATCTTAGCAACTTCCTGTGCGGTTTAACTGAACAGTTCAACTGTGCAGGGTAACTGTGCAGTTTAACTGTGCAGATTAACTGTGCAGTTTATCTCTGTAGTTAACCTGTACAGTTAAAACTGTGCAGTTCAACTGCGCAGTTTAACTATGCAGTTAAGAATAGTAATCTGTTGCGGTACGGTAATCTGTTGCATGGACACCTGAGTCCATACAAGCCTTTATTAATTGTAAAGAAAAATTGTGCAATGCAACATCATTAGCTCATCCTTCAGGTTCAGCTCGACTGGTAATTATGGTCGATGCTTCAGATACAGCAATTGGGGCTGTTGTACAACAGTTTGTCGAAGGAACATGGTAATCGCTCAGTTTTTTCGTCTTAATGATACTCATTATGAAATACAGTGTGTATGATAAAGAATTACTCGCGGCATACTCAGGCTTTAAGCATTTTCGGTTTTTTTAGAAGGTCGTCAATTTACAACCTGTTTACAATTATGGCGTATCTGTGACAGATATTGTTATGCCAGGATATATGCACAATTAAAAAGGAAATACTAAACAAAACCAATATGGCCTTCGCCCAAGAGAAATCTCTAGTTATTGTTTATCTAACATATAGGACCATGTTTATCATAAAATCAATTCAAGGAAAAAAACTAAAAGTAATAATAATTAATAAAAAAACTTATCTTAATTGTTGAATGATGTAATTCTTCCCCGGAGTTGATCTTTCCAATTCACTATTCTTGTTTCCTTCCCCGTTATCTTTTCCTTCATAAACCGTTTTCTTTCTTCCCTATTTCTCAAAAAAAAAACTGCCAACTCACCAAACTTTCCATTGTGAGAGATGATGACGATTTCTTCTAACTAGAGTTTCTGATTTCTTGACCTTTTATGAATCCAGAGATTCGAGAACCCCGAGTTTATCAGCGATTGTGTTTCTCGAGAAATTGGGAATAATTATTTGAATTTCTCGAGATTCTTGAGAATGAATAAAAATTAATGTTAACAAGAAAAGCAACTCTCCGTTTACTTTCAAAATTTCCAGATACAGAAAAATTTCTCTCGTTTTCAGTGTATGTAGGTTTTATGAAAATTAGAGTGTTACCTAGAAGTTCTAAATTGAAAGTGATCTTACCAGTAGCTTAAATATATTCATTTCCTTGGATAGTGAGTGGTAGTTGTCGTTATTGTTGACTGCATTCTCAAAATCTCACAAATACTTCTAAATTTAGTTCAACGCAACCCTTTTCCTCTAATTCTGAGTTCGATGGCTATATAAGCTCTTCACTTTCGTTGATATCATTCGTCGATATATGTAATGCTTTCATTGTAATTAATAAAATCAATTTCTGGTTCTTTAAATAATATTCGAGAGAATTTTTTGCAGTTTTTATAATTTCGCTTTTAGAGCAAATAGAAAAATATCGTTTTCCTCCAGTTGACTAACTGACTTTGGATTGTGAAGAAATTTCAATAACGAATTTATTGAGTTATTTCTTCCTTTAAAAATTTGAGATTGTATTTCATATAATAAATTTGAGCTTATGAATTGTTTTTGTGAATTGTTTTTCCGAAGAGATTGGAATAGAATTCCCTCTACAGATAATAATGAAGCTGCCTGACGGTTGAACGCTTTTATTGATTTTGTGACTGGTTGAATGGCACTCAAAATAATTAAAGCACATCATCTTATTTAGTATTCCAAAAATGATTTAAATTTAGAAGATTTAAATTTTTTTAAACTGGCTTGACTGACTTGACTGGCAAAAACCGTTCAATCATGGCTTTAATAGAATTCCGTTTAGTTTTGCGTTTTTCTCTTCATTAATTTTTTATATAATTTTGCAAAATAGCATTGCGCATCACTGGCGAGTTTTTAAATAATTTTACAATTACCCAAATTTTTGAAATCGCTTCTCGTATTTTCATATTTTGATTTAATACTAAATTGCTAAATTCATTTTGTTGTAGAACTGAATTGGAATCACTCTTGGAAGCTTCCCTTTCACTGATTTTTTAACTGGTTTCACTTTCTTTATAAAATATTGACATTATCGTTAGGTGTTTCCCATGACTGTAACCCAACTGTTGGTAAGCTGGTGATATTTTGCCGTATTTCAAAATTACATTAGCTCATCGCTTGTAGTGAAAACAATATCTGGCACGTAATTTTCGTAGGTTTTCTCAGCTGGATATGAACCTTCAAACCGCATCAATCCTAGGTTTTCCGATTTCCCATTAATACAATACAAATGTCAATCAATCGCTATGGTAAAATTTAGATTAAAAGCCTTCGTTTTGGTGATCTTAGGTTATTTTGCCATAGAAATAAAAATAGGTTTTTCCCAATACATTTATAACAAATAACATTATTATCCTAAATTCGTATTAGGGTCAATCCATTTGATATCACCCAAATAGAATAAAATTTGTTTCTCAACATTTTTGATTTTCTAAATTTTTTTACCAGTTATTGCCCAATACTATGTGAGTTCAAAACTGTAATAAAAAAAATTTTAGGCTCTCGTTTTTTCGTTGGTGGCCATTTTAAGGTTGCTTCACAAACATTTTTTGACCGAAAACGAGTTTTCTGTAAATGTATCTAACTCTGTTAATCTTACAGACATCAAGACAAAATAAAAATCAAAATGATCAAAATGCTGCTCTATACTTTTTATCCTTACATAATATTACCTAAGTAGTAATTAAAGTAAAGAAAAAAAATCATAACTATAAATTGAATATTGGCTTAAAATGGGAATTTTAGTGCTGTAAAATTATTAAGAGGAAGAATGACTCACCTATAATTTTTTTTCTTGCATAGATTTATTATAGGACTACTTGCTGTAAAAGTTTCAAGCTTGAAAAGTGTGTACTTTTTTTATATAGTTTTCCAAAAATGCCCAAAATTGCAATTTGGCAATATTTAGAGTAGAATATCTCAAAAGGGACAAAGTGAACAATTATAAAATTGATACAGATAACATCTCTGTATGACATAAACATCCAATAAAAATATGGTGACTGAGACTCAACTAGTTCCAGAGTTATAGTGCATCAAAGTTGGCCAAAAACTACGTTATACGCACACAAAATTTTAATGGTAAAAATCCGCATTGTAACTTATAGCATTTTCGATTGAAAAAAAGTTCATAACTAGTTCTTTTTTTTCAATACAAAAAAATTATTTCCGCTCCAAATCATGTTCGATTGAAGCAAAATAAAAAAACTAGTTCTGAACTAGTTGTGCACTTTTTCCCCTTTTGAAGAACTAGTTTTATTTTCAGTTATTTTTGAGTTTTACTCATACTATGACAAATAGTATACACTCTTCAAACGTTAAATGAAAATGTTATAATTATATACCGCAGCATCATATTAATAATTTTATTTCATTTTTAGTTATTTAACAATATATATTGTGAAATTAGTTTTTTTCACAAAATATATTGTTTTTTTATTGCTTTTCAAATAAACCAAAGTAAAAGAATTAATAAACTAACCAATTCAATTTACTCATACAATAACACTGGATATTTGCATGTTCGATTGAAAAAATAACTCGTTAAGAACTAGTTATTAACTATAGTTCTTCAATCGAAAACGACATTAAAATACAAAATTTTACTGAAACTAAGTGTGTTACACAAAAATAAGTTGTACATGTACATTATTTCATCAAGTACTATGACAACTTTATAACTTCCGCAAAGTATTGAAGAATGTTGAAATTTCGGTGCAGAGTTTTTCTGTTATTTTGTGTGTTCTGCCCGAAACCGTTTTTATTTCTGTGAGAGTAATGTTCCTCACAACTTTATTTACTGGAACCCACACTATGTCTTTTTTGGATAGCTAGAAGGCAGTTTTAGGGCCAGGTGGATGAAAAAAAATGAGCTAATAGATCATTATTTTGATCACTCTTGTCTTTAACTTATAAAATATTATAGTTTATTTTCTTTGTCATGCTATCCAATTTTTGGTTAATGTAGGATACATGTTGTGTGCTAACTTTTACTGCTTAAATTGAAATTATTGAATGACACCAACATTTTGTTGCTATTATATCATATATATAATACAGGAGAAACGAAAAATCTTAGCCATATCTTAGAGAAAGTGCGGTGCGGAGAAAATGCGGAAAATAAAGAAGAGTCTAGAGTTAATATAAAAAAATTAAACGATTCAAAAAAATAAACGAAACAACAAACGAAATAAGAAATTTAAATTTTAATATTGTAATAAGCTTCGTCCAGAATGGGTTAATTTAATATAATCATAAATAACCAATACGTTCCGCCTAAATGTTTTCTACATTCTATGGCAAAAATGAATCAAAAGTTAACTCCCTTTAACAAATACATTTTGCATAAATTAAATTTGAGTTCGCTAATACAAATGCAAGTATGAATGAAAACAGGTGTGGCCTATTCAAGATGTACAGACTACGTAGTATTGATTTCTAGTGGATTATAGAAGTTTCGATTTATTTATTTTTCGATATAAATAAGCAAACAAAAATATCAGACAGTGAGTTTTAATTTTGCAATTAAAAGTGTTCTACAAATATTCGAAAGTATTAGGAATAATCGGTGGTACTTGAGCCTGGGTACTAATAGTGAAAGAATCTGAACTTAGTGGAATAGTAAATACAGATTTTACGATTCCGAATATTATTGATTCAAATTGTGGAAAAGCGGTGAAGTTTATCGTACATAAATTGGAGACCCTGGAATTTATTGTAGGGAAAAACGGAAGCTGTTGTAATTTGTTGACAAATAAAGTTTGAGATTCTGTTAACTAAAGATCTGTCTTTTACTGTCGTGTTTGTTCAATAATCGAAAAGAACCAACGAAGAGTCGTTACAGTGGTGTCAGAAGTGGGATTATTGAAACAATGGTCAAGACAGTAAATATTAGTGATCTCAGCCAGACCCAGCTGAAGGATGAGTTGAAGAAAAGGAATGCTCCAATCCATGGAACAAAGGCAGAACTTGCATTCCGGCTGCGTAAAGTTTTAGAAGAAGCAGGCCAAAATACAGAGGTCATAGAAGTTGAGTCGGAAGAAGCTCCAGTTCAGAATGCCCCAACAATTGATACAATGATGGTGTTGATGAGAGAAATGATGGCACAGCAACAACAACAACTTGCTGATATGATGGCCCGACAAGAGAAACAAGCAGCAGAACAAAATGTTCTGGCCGCAGAACAAAAAGTAGAGCAACAACAACAACTTACTGACATCATGGCCCGACAAGAGAAACTGGCAGCAGAACAAAGAGTAGATCAACAACAACAACTTGCTGATATGATGGCCAAACAAGGAAACAACCAACAACAACAACTTGCTGATATGATGGCCAAACAAGAGAAACTAGCAGCGGAACAAAAATTAGATCAACAACAACTACGTGAAGTAATCGAGTCACGTATATCCAGTGCGGAGGTTAAAATCAACAACATGGAAAGGGAGCTGCGGACAGTTACCGAAGAACAAGAGAAATTACGCAAACTTTCGAGCGAAATACGCCAAGAATCCATCAACTACTTCAGCCCCAGCTAGAGTGAAAACACCCGCATTTGATGGATCTACATCGTATCAGATATTTAAGATGCAATTTGAGATAGCAACAACTGGGGTTGATTACCAGCAAAAAGCAAATGCGCTTATATTGGCATTGAAGGGACCTGCTACTGAAATTTTGCAAACACTATCAGCGACAGAGCGTGATTACAGCAAGATAATGGAGGCCTTAGAAGTAAGATATGGGGAAAGTCATATGCAAGCTCTCCATCGCATGCAGCTCAAAACACGGAAACAAGAAGTCAGCGAAACTTTGCAAGAATTAGAGGCTGACATTGTGAGACTGGTGAATCTGTCATATCCGAACTATAACGCTGAACACCGAGACGAATTGGCAACTGATACATTTATCAATGCTCTTCGAGATGTACAAATGAGGAATCAGATTTATCTAAGCGGAAAGAAGCTACCTGCAGAAGTCTTAGCATTGGCCCTGCAAATGGAAGCTGGAAAAAGAGCGTACGGTTCAGATAAAGTACGTCAGATGGAAGTTGCTGAAGAACCTCTAAAAGCAGCGCTTGAGGAAGTGATCATGCGTGTCAAAAGTCTGGGAGATAAGCCTGAGCGAAATCAACGAAGTAGGTCTAGCAGAGTAAGATGCTGGAACTGTGGAAAGTTGGGGCACATCCGAAGAGAATGTAAATGGAAGCCGCACCCGGAAGACAGATGCAGCGTTCCGGATTCGGGAAACTAGATCGTGCCAGTTTTGAAGGGCGAAAGCTGGCTCAATTACAATGCCCTACATTGGTGGTATCACAAGTCAAAAGAGAAAATAGTAGTTTAGTCCTAGAGGCAACCGTTGGAAACAAATCGTGCATGTTGACTTTGGACACAGGTGCTTCAAGATCGATAGTGCGTCCAGATGTGGTTCATTATAGTCAGATCGATACAGCAAGACGGTTCACCCTAAAAACAGCTACAGGTGAAACAGTTCTAGTTCATGGAGAAAGCGACCAAGAAGTTCACCTTGGAGGAAATTCATTTAGGCACCGATTTATTGTAGCAGATATAGAAGATGAGTGCATAATTGGGCTTGACTTCATGAAAGAATACAATTTTATATTAGATCTGGGGAGCCACGTACTGAGATATGGGAACACAGAAATAGTGCTACACGCAGCCAACGGCAATGCTGAGGTCCGTGTTATTAGTGACGGACCAACTAGGATCCCGGCAAAATCAGAGAAAATCATATGGACTAAGTTACTAGATAAAAGTGACCAAAATTCACCTGTGATGATTGAGCCAGCTAAAAACGACTTTGGGGGAAACATTATGATTGGCTGAACGCTAGTAGCAGCAAAAGAGGGGGTAGTTCCAGTGCAACTAATTAACTTCTCAAATAAACAAGTGACTATCAATCATGGAGAAGAAATTGCCAGATGCAGCACCATAAAACAGATAATCAGATGTCAAGAAGAGCAAAAGGTTTTCATGCAGAGAAACAACCCCGCATTAGTGGCAATACTTCAAGATCTTAGTAAAATAATGAATCCAGCCGAATTCAAAGAAATCAAGAGAGTATTAACGAAGATGAGCAGCGTTTTCTCTACTGGAGATGAAGATGTTGGAAGAACAAACATCGTGCGACATAGGATCAACACTGGAAACGCTCATCCTATCAGACAGCCTCCTAGAAGACTACCACTAGCTAAACACGAGGAAGTGCAAGGAATGCTGGACAAAATGAAAAGTGATGGAGTCATCAGGCCATCTAAGAGTCCATGGAGCTCACCTGTGGTGCTAGTTAGAAAAAAAGATGGGTCAGCTCGTTTTTGTGTAGACTATCGGAAGCTGAATGAGGTAACCATTAAGGACAGCTATCCACTGCCACGAATTGATGACACATTGGATACACTATCAGGGGCCAAATGGTACAGCACATTAGATCTAAAGAGTGGCTACTGGCAAGTTGAAATGCATCCAGAAGATCGACGAAAGAAAGCATTTTCTACTGGCAATGGGTTGTGGGAGTTCAATGTGATGCCGTTTGGTTTATGCAATGCCCCAGCAACATTTGAACGTCTAATGGAATGCGTGTTGCATGGTTTAACCTGGAAGGCCTGCCTAGTTTATCTTGATGACATCATTATAATGGGTCGCAACTTCGAAGAGCATCTAATGAACCTCGAAGAAGTACTCAGAAGAATAAGTAATGCCAACATGAAGTTGAATCCGGTAAAGTGCAATCCCTTCCACAAAGAAGTAAAGTATCTTGGACACATCATTACAGAACATGGAGTCAGAACCGATCCCGAGAAGATTGATGCTGTGAAAAATTGGCCAGTACCGAAGAATGTCCATGAGCTACGCAGTTTCCTTGGATTATGCACCTATTATCGTAGATTCGTGGAGAATTTTGCAAATATCGCCAAGAGTCTACATAAACTGACAGAAGCAAATACCAAGTTTCTGTGGACAACCGAAAGTAATGAGGCCTTCTGCAGTTTAAAAGAAAAACTATGCAACACCCCTATACTAGCCTATCCAGAATCCGGAAAGATGTTCATTCTGGACACAGACGCAAGCAATGTAGGAACTGGAGCTGTTTTGTCACAGAAAATTGGAGACGATGAGAAAGTGGTGGCATACTTCAGTAAAGTTCTGTCAAAGCCGGAGCGGAATTACTGTGTCACGAGGAAGGAGCTGTTAGCTATCATCAAGGCTGTGAAACATTTCCACAAGTATTTGTGTGGACAACCATTCCTGATTCGCACGGACCATGCTGCTCTAAAATGGTTATTACAATTCAAATTTCCTGAAGGACAAGCAGCAAGATGGATAGAGATCCTGCAGAACTACGACTTCAAAGTTGAACACCGCAAGGGAAGGATCCATGGTAACGCTGATGCCTTGTCTAGAAGACGCTGTATAGAGGAGTGCAAGGCATGTAGCAGAACTGAGGGAAATGAGGCAATGAAAGTGAACCAAATCAAGTTCCAAACTCCTGAAGATTGGTGTACCGAGGCAATGAAAAGAGAGCAGCTAGAAGATCCAGCTATGGCTCCAATATTGAAATGGAAAACTGAGGGAAGGCGACCGGAGTGGAAAGAGGTAGCACCTTTAAGTACGGAGTTGAAATGCTACTGGGCGCAATGGGACTCACTATTGATGGATAACGGGATACTAAAAAGAAAATGGGACTCCGCTGATGGAAAGAAAGTGTTAGAGCAACTGGTGTTGCCATCAAGTCGAGTAGAAGAGGTACTGGGAAAGCTGCATGGAAGTATTTCTGGAGGACACCTGGGAGTCAATAAAATCCTGGCTAAAGTAAGGGAGAGGTTTTATTGGGTAAGGTATCGAACCGACGTAGAGAAATGGTGTCGGCGATGTGATACTTGTGCGGCGAGCAAAGGACCAAAGACTAGAACTCGAGGAGAGATGCAGCAATACAATGTGGGAGCCTCAATGGAGAGAATTGCGATAGACATCGCGGGGCCATTTCCGGAAACGACAAAAGGTAACAAATACATCATGGTGGTCATTGATTACTTTACAAAATGGCCGGAAGCTTATGCAATACCGAACCAGGAAGCAGTTACGGTCGCTGAAACATTAGTCAATGAATGGATTTGCAGATATGGAACACCGCTCGAGTTGCATACGGACCAGGGAAGGAATTTCGAATCTCAATTAATGGAAGAGCTGTGCAGAACACTCGACATTAAAAAAACACGAACTACACCTATGAACCCGCAGTCGGATGGCATGGTAGAACGATTCAACCGAACCATGGAAGAACATTTGTCAAAGGTAGTGGAAGCCAACCAAAGAAATTGGGACAAGGATCTTCCGTTATTCTTGATGGCCTATCGTAGCGCAGTGCACGATACGACAAGTGAAACGCCAGCGAATACCATGTTCGGAAGAGAACTACATCTTCCTAGTGACATCGAGTTCGGCATCCCTGGAGGTCTGGTATCCACGAAAACAGATTATGTGGGACAACTAAGGGAGAAGATGAATAAAATCCATCAGCAGGTTCGAGACCACATTAAGATTGCCAGTGACAAAATGAAAACCAGGTACGACATAAATGCAAATAGTGGCGGTTTTCAAGAAGAAGAATTGGTATGGCTATACAACCCCAGAAGAACTAAGGGAAGATCACCCAAGCTGCAGCCAGATTGAGAAGGCCCATATAAAATAATCAAACGAATTAATGATGTTATCTACCGCATACAAAAGGGACCCCGTACCAAGATGAAAGTGATACATCTGCAAAGGTTGGCACCGTACCAAGGTAACAGCACCAATGCGATAGCTGATATTGTTCGGGACGAACAAAACTAAATGGAGGGCAGTGTAATAAACTTCGTCCAGAATGGGTTAATTTAATATAATCATAAATAACCAATACGTTCCGCCTAAATGTTTTCTACATTCTATGGCAAAAATGAATCAAAAGTTAACTCCCTTTAACAAATACATTTTGCATAAATTAAATTTGAGTTCGCTAATACAAATGCAAGTATGAATGAAAACAGGTGTGGCCTATTCAAGATGTACAGACTACGTAGTATTGATTTCTAGTGGATTATAGAAGTTTCGATTTATTTATTTTTCGATATAAATAAGCAAACAAAAATATTAGACAGTGAGTTTTAATTTTGCAATTAAAAGTGTTCTACAAATATTCGAAAGTATTAGGAATAATCGGTGGTACTTGAGCCTGGGTACTAATAGTGAAAGAATCTGAACTTAGTGGAATAGTAAATACAGATTTTACGATTCCGAATATTATTGATTCAAATTGTGGAAAAGCGGTGAAGTTTATCGTACATAAATTGGAGACCCTGGAATTTATTGTAAGGAAAAACGGAAGCTGCTGTAATTTGTTGACAAATAAAATTTGAGATTCTGTTAACTAAAGATCTGTCTTTTACTGTCGTGTTTGTTCAATAATCGAAAAGAACCAACGAAGAGTCGTTACAATATTTTCAATTTAGTTATGCTTTGCTTGCGGAGTAGATAGACGTATTATTTTGGACTCAATTTATTTCAGGCTTAAACAAATATTCGTTTTAAAATTTCAGCTGTGTTCTATTTATTTTTCACTTTCTTTTTTTCGGAAAATTAAAAATGAAATTCATGCATAGGGAAAGACTTTAAAAAAATTGTTCTAAAAATTCCTTTCTTCTGCATCTTAACTTTTATTTTAGTCATAATTTTCTTTGTTTTTAAATATTTTCTATTGATTAGAAATTAAAGAAACAATTCATAAAATTAATTTGTTCGATAGAGAAATATTTCATAATAGCCGTGTTCGATTTGACTGAAACAACTGAATTATTTGAAAAGAATATATTAAGCATAAAATGTAAAATGTATTTTAGCTAGAACATAAAAAACGTTTCGTTGTCATTGTCGATGTAGTGGGCTGTGAGAAAGGTTCGGGGTTTTATTGTTTTTGTCTATTTTTTATAGAACATTCAAATTAATTTCATTTTATTCATAAAAGTTCTACTAGTATACCCTCTAGTATTAGGAAAATGAATTTTTACCATTAATTGCTGTTAAATTTTGTGTGAGTATAATGCAATTTTTGGCCAATTTCGATGCACTATAACTTTGAAACCAGTTGAGTCTCAGTCACCATATTTTTATCACATGTTTATATCGTACAGAGGTATTATCTGTATTAATTTTATAATTTTTCACTTTGTCCCTTTTGAGAGATTCTACTCTAAGTATTGCCAAAATGCAATTTTGGGCATTTTTGGAAAATTATATACAAAAAAGTACACAGTTCTCAAGCTTGAAACTTTTACAGCAAGTAGTCCTATAATAAATATAAGCAAGAAAGAAAAATTAGAGGTGAGTCATTCTTCCTTTTAATAATTTTACAGCACTAAAATTCCCATTTTAAGCCAATATTCAATTTAAAGTTATGATTTTTTTCTTCACTTTAATTACTACTTAGGTAATATTATGTAAAAATAAAAAGTAAAGAGCATCTTTCTAATCATTTTGATTTTTATTTTGTCTTGATATCTGTAAAATTAACAGAGCTAGAAACATTTACATAAAACTCGTTTTCGGCCGAAAAATGGTTATGAAACAACCTTAAAATGGTCACCAAAAAGAATTTGTGAGTCTAAAAAATTTTTAATTAGTGTTTTAAGCTCACATAGCATTGGGGAATACCTGGTAAAAAAATTTAGAAAATCAAAATTGTGGAGCAACATGGCCTGGGTGGTTTGTAATGGATTGACCCATTAGGTATTACTGTTTACATCGACATCTAGATTTAACAATCAGAAAGTGATGCAGATTGACATTAACCATTTTTGTTTAGTAAAAAGATACTCAAAATAATAATGCTGAATGGTTTATGGTGGTTTGTTAAATCTCGAGATTCTCGACAATTTTTCTTGAGAAATGGGAATCTCGAAAATGTGGAAATATTATTTCTCGAGAATTCGAGAGTTCAAAATTACAATTCTTTCTCGAGAATCTCGAGAACGGATTTCTCGAGCAGAAACTCTTCTTCTAACTGTATCAATCAACTTCCGATAATAGTATATTCTTGTATGAGCTAGAATGAAGGCAATTCTTCACAAGAATGAAGTTTGAGTTCGTTTGATGAACGAGCGTAGCGAGTGGAGGGAATCATCCGAGTGAAGAATTGCCTTCATCCTAAGCGAATACAAGATACTATTTTATCCACTACTACAAATATTTCAAATAATTTAATTCAAGTTTTCCTGTAAATGTTTATAGCGCCATATTGAATGAAATGAAAAACAAAACCAAACATGTTTGATTATTTTAGATTTTATATATGTATTGTTCTTGTTTTAACTGGTTTATATTACTATACCAACAAATCAAGTTTTTAATTTGTTAGGGGAATTTTGAATAAATAAAGCGTAATGAAATAAATAAAAAAGAATTTGATATATAGAAAATGAATGAATACAATTACAATGAAAGATATACGCATGGAAAGTATATATTCTTTAGTAGTAAAAAATTTTTTTATTTTCTTTTGGTGAAAAGAACAGACTTCATCACTTCAATAACAACACAGACAAAATATTTTTTTTTGTTTCTTTGTATTATATATATTGGCAATTCATTAATACAATCTTTAATATACTTTTATTTTACGCTTTAAGATTTATGAAACATATGTAAGTTTAGTTTTCAAACAATACTTATTCCGTGTTCTTTTTGTGAGCGAACCATCCACCAATATCAATCCCATTAATTTTCACCGTTTTTATTTTATTATTAAATTTCTATCTTTATATAAATTTTTTTTTTCAGATTTTAGAAACTCATTGTGATTTTTCCAAAATATATGAACAATACACTAAAGAAAACAAAACTTTAGGTTACTAAAAGCACTAAAAGCACAACGCGTCACGAAAAAAGCTATTCTGAATCTGATTACAAATATGAACGATTTTAGACCGATCTTTGATTCGCGGTCAATTGTAAGTTTTTCAATATCGATCCGAATCTGACTATGATTAATTTAATTTGTCAACGAAATTAAATTATCGCTTTCAAAAATAATAATGGATCTTATTCAAGAAATAAATCACGAGCTGTGACAATTTTAATTTATATTTTTTTAAAATATCAAACACGGACTAACATTTTTATTCAAAAATTTTGCTATATATAGTATATAAAATTAGGCTAAAGGAAAGAGAAGAAAGTTGATTGCATTCCCTTCATTTTGCAGCTTCGTTACATTAATACAATTATAGAACCAACCGGTTTTAGAGAGTGGTTCCATTAATTGCCTATTGTTTCCAGCTACTTGTAAGATAAAATAAAAATTAGGAACTACCCTTTAATCATTCCATCATTTAAGCTGTTGCAAAATATGAACTAATACATGGAAAAGATTTTAAGGTGTATATTTAGAGTTTTCAAGGCTTCATACTCGCATCTCTTTTGTTTTGTTTTTAGGGTTCCGTTTTTTATACGGAACACTATTGGTGAGAGTACAACGTGTTTTTCACATTATTTCGATTATCTCGTGAACCATTAATCCGATGAACTTAAAATTTGAGGTGTTTATAAAACTAACCTATCCACACAAGATGGCGGGTTAAAAAATAAATAAAGTTGTGTTCGTTTGTTTTAAGGAGGTACTATGTAAAGCCTTTGAAAACATACATTTTTTTAGCGAGACGAGTATGGTATCATATGAAAGAGCTTTATTTCAGCATTATTTAAAAATATATTTTGGAATTTTACACCTCACCATTTTTTGTATGATTTTGAAAAATGACGTTTTCGGGATGTTTTATTGCCCCGATTAAATCCGACCCTACTGCATCGAAAATCTTGAAATATATTTGGAATGTTAGAAAAATGAGTAGGTTTTTAATGAAAAATATAGAAAAGTGGCAGACACTCATAACTATATTTATTAAAGGGGTGGGAATGTTAAGGGATAAAAACATCATTTAAAACCAGGTCATGTGGAGTGTCATTTGAAAAAGCACTTGATTTTAGAAATACTGCAATTTTTTTTAGAATTTTGCAATGCATAGTTTTTGAATTATTATCAATAAAGTGACACAAAAAGTCGGTCCCCCCTTGCATTTCGAGCCTAATTAACAGAAAAACTTTTTTGGAACCAAACGAGTGGGGTGTCATTTGAAAGAACACTTAATTTAAGAAACATTGCAACTTTAGAATTCTGCGATGCACAGTTTTTTAGTTATTGATGAAAAAAAGTGCTATTTTAAGTGTATGTATACCATCCTATATTTCGACGCTGATTTATAGAACAAATATTCCTAATTTAGACCATTAAAATACTGGTTAAATCTTTCTTTAGCTAACATAAACAGCTATGGATAAGATTTAACCTCAAGTAACATTTTTGATCAATGTAGATGTGATTGACATTTACTATTGACGTTTACGATTAAACATTTATTCTGTTATGCGTCCATAGTCTGGCGATATAAAGACTTTACAACATAACTTTATGTCATTTATTTTTGATATTGTGTTCTTTTACATTCACGGAACCCTTGGCGAGCGAATTTTATTCGCACTTGTCCGACTTTTTTTTATTAAAACAAGGTAACAATAATAATAATATCTAAGTATAGATGATGCAAATACATAACAATAATAAATTCTGAAAATCTTGTGTTTGATGGGGCGGTCAAAAGGTTCTTTGTATGGTGATCTATTAAATGTAAAATTACGATAATGTTAAACATGTCGCTTGTTAAATCGAGGTTTGAAAATATAAAATGAGTTAACGAGATGTTAGTCTTTGATTTTAGTGCAGTTTTTTGGCTGTTTTAACTGTCAAGCCCTAACTTCTCATTAACACATTTATAAAGAACCTAAATTGTTCTGTATTTGATTGGAATTTTTACAAATGTTAGCAATTTGTGGTCATAACACAATTTACCACTGATCATAAACCCTTAGTTATACTTTTAAACAAAATTTGGAAAAAGCGTATTTCTGGTGTTGACAATGTCTTAGCCGACGTCCCCTATGTCTGTCCCTATAGATCAAATACTTATTCCAGAGAAAATAGATTATGCTGCAATTGCATATTCCCAGATGAGGAATTTAAAAATATTCTTCAAAGTAATTCAAATTTGAAGTTCAAAACTTTTCCAGTCCCTTTTAATGAAAGCAGGCTGATCTATTGTAACACATCAACAGTTTTACTCAGGCCATATATTCCTCTGCAATTTCGCCAAAGTGTTTTTGATGCATTTTATTATCTTTCGCATCCTGGTGTTAAAGCTTTCACCAAATTATTAACCAAACACTTATTTGGCCGACCAATAAAAAGATGTCAAAATAATGGCGCAAAATTGTATAGCGTATCAAAAGTCCAAGGTGTAGGCATACTCGGAACATTTAAAACTCCTGCACAGCGATTCTCTCAAATCCACCTTGATATCATTGGTCCTCTTACAAGATCGGAAAACAAACGATATTGTGGTACGTTAATAGATCGATATACGCGGTGGCCTAAAGCAATTCCAGTTCCAGATATAAATGCTGCAACAGTCGCATTTACTGTGTAAATTCATGAATTGCTAAATTTGGTGTCCAAGAATCAATTGTAATTGATCAAGGGACTCAATTCGAATCGCAACTGTTTTCAGAGTTGTAAAATTTATTAGGCTTCAATAGATTTCGAACAACCAGCTACAATCCGAAGTGCAATGGTATGATTGAAAGATAGCACCGCACAATTAAGTCTCAAATTGTGTGTCATAATTGTACAGATTGGAGACAGATTTTACCTACTGTTATTCATGGGTTAAGAACCACTTTCAGTGAAGAACTCCAATTCACTTCTGCGGAACTTACTTTTGGAAGCTCGATAAAAATTCCAGGGCAGTCTATCGATTCTACATTAAATTTTTTTAAGCCTCAATCTAAATTTTTCAAACAATTGAAGCATAATTTTGACGAGTTACGACCAACACCAGCATCCAGACATGATTCGCCTTCTTCTAACCTGCTCACATGTATTATTGAGTACAGATGCTGTAACGAAATCATTACAACCTCCTTACACTGGTCCTTTCAAAGTTTGAAACCGAAAAAATAAGAATCGAAATTAATGATAAATCAACCAAAATTTCAATTCAATTTCAATTAAGTCGATCTTAATCCATGTTTTCATGAAAATTTATATGATGAAAAAACATGTTCTATCGTTAAAGCAACTAAACATATTCCTGTTGAATGATCTTCCAATTTTAATAACAAAATCAAACTGATCATTCTGATTTTGTTTTGAATCAACATATTTTAGAAGCGGGGTTCTCTCCTGAAACAATCATATCTTACTGATACGTATCAATCAGATTCACATTGCAAAAGCTTTTGAACTCAATTCGAGAGTGTTTTAATCATTTTAAGAAATCGTATCGTCCAGTAAAGGATGAAAGAAATTGTTTGTTTTCGGTTTATCACGATCATCTACGTCGTTGGAATGGCCTGCTTGGCCTTGGCCTGCTCCAAGTGATAGTTTCGTGATTATTATTTTCTTTTTCATAATCACTGCGGAGGGAGTATTTGTGGCGTTTTCACATTTTTGTTTATTTATCCTTTTTCAAAATTAAGTTAGCAATAGTTTTAATTGATTTTATTGATATTGATATATTTAAGTGATATCTCCATCAATCAACATGAAACTAAGAAACGAACAAGCCGGCTTTAGACCAGGAAGAAGCTGTACCGATCATATCAACACAATCCGTATCATCATAGAGCAATCAAACGAATGGAATTCACCATTGTATCTCCTCTTCGTGGACTTCGAACGCGCCTTCGACTCAATTATAGAAGCGCGATATGGAAGACACTTTGTGAAATGGGCGTCCCGAAGCAAATAGTTGATCTAATCAAAGAAATGTATCGGGATGCTGGAAACAGAATACAATACAAAGGACAGCAAAGTGATAAATACTACAACCACCGAGGAGTGAGACAAGGCTGTGTACTATCCCCGCTACTATTCCTGATAGTACTAGATAGTATCATGAGAAAGCTCGATGATGCAAGTCCAAATGGAATCCAATGGAACACAACAAGCCGGCTCAATGATCTAGACTACACAGATGACATCTGTCTACTTACACACACACATACGGACATGCAGCAGAAAATACAGAAGCTATCAGCCCTTGCACATGAAGTCGGTCTCAACATTAATATCAGGAAAACAAAGTCTATGAGATTGAACACCAAAACGATAACACCAATTACCATCAACAATACACAAGTGGATGAAGTCGACAAATTTGTGTACCTTGGTTGTTCTGTAGCAAAAACAGGCGGGACTGAAGAAGATACCAGTCAGCGTATTAACAAAGCTTGAAATACGTTCAATACGCTTCACAAGATCTGGAATGCATCCGTCCTGTCAAGAAAGACAAAGCTACGAATGTTCAATGCATGTGTCAAGTCAGTACTGCTATATGGGTGTGAAACGTAGAAACACACAAAGAAGATCACAATTTAACTACAGGTGTTTGTGAACAAATGCCTGAGAAGACTGATCAAATGCTTCTGGCCGCACACCATCAGTAACCAGGAACTTCTACGACAGACAGAGCAGTTAGACATTGAGTCCGAGATAAAACAAAGGAAATGGATAGGACATACACTGAGGAAACCAGCTAAAGATATAACAAGGATGTCCCTAGAGTGGAATCCACAAGGTAAAAGGAGAGTTGGAAGACCACCCATGGCGTGGAAGAAAACGGTGCTAGCTGAAGCAAAACAAATCGGCAAGACATGGGGTGAACTGAAAGCGATTGCCCCGAACAGAGTCAGATGGTCCAGTCTAGTAGACGCCCTATGCTCCTAAATGGAGATAAAAGAAAAAAAAAAAAAAAAAAAAAAGTTTTAATTGATTGGAAATATAGACTTTTTAAATTTTACATCTAGATAGTTTGAGAATAATTCTTTTGTTTTAAATTAACTGTTTTTCCAAATACGGTAGAGTAAGTTGAGTTGTATTTTGAACAAAAAAATAGCTATTTTTTGATTTCTTAAAATCTTTGTCATTAAAAACTAGATTTTATTGTTTTGCTTTATGAATAAAATAAAAATAATTTTGTGAATTTAATTTAGGATCAATTTAGAATAATTGAATATAGAATATGACTCCATAACATGAATTATTAATATATAATTTATATTCAACACTATTAAATATGAATGTTTAATTTTAAATTTTGGAAGGTGTTTGCAATAAAGCAATCGAACTTAAATAAACTTTTTTGTGAATCGTGAGTTTAAATTATTTTACCAAGAGATCAATCTACCAAGAGAGTAATTAGAGCTCGAGGCGAATAATATAATTGATTCATTTTTAAGTAAGTAATTAGAACACGAAACAAATACATATATCGTGAAATTTGCTACCTATAATAAATGCATACACTAACAATATTTTAAAACTAACACAACTTAATTTTAAAACAACTTGTTAACATAATATTTTAATAATAATAATTTATTAATATATTTATATATAATATTTAACCAAAATCTTATCTTTTTAGGGTTCCGTACTTTGAAAAAGTAAAAACGGTACCCTATTGGAGAGACTTCGGAATCGATCCTAATTTCTACAAAATCGATTAACTCACAAACTATATAAATGCTATCAACTTGAAATTTTCTACAGTTATTAAAAAATGTTTTTTCCACGCCTGCTGATAACAAAAATATTCAAATATTTGTTTTTATCTATATTTTATGGACATTAGAGTGGTCCAACATTATATGGAGAAAACAAAATTTGGATTTTGGAATTGCAGTCCCTCTAATTTTTTTCCTTTTGTCATTTTAATAAGCTAACATAAATATTGAAACAATACATTGATATTTAGAGGTCGCTCATGAGTCATGAATATCACGACTTGGTCAAAAATTCCTCTTGCACTGGGAAATGTCAAGCCAAGGCCACTTTTGACTTACTCAATCTCTGGTAAGTCACTGAAGATGTTATAGGAATGTCATTTGACACTACTGCCTCTTACACAGGGTTTGACAAGGGAGCATGCGTTCTGCTAGAGAAATTACTTAGCAGAAATCTTCTTCACTCCGCATGTTGTTATCACATTCATGAATTGATCATCAGTGAAGTATTTACCCTTCTGTTTGGCCCTACTAGTGGTCCCAACATTAGACTTTTTAGTGGTCCTAACACTAGTCTAGCATTGGTCAAACTAATTACAAACCATTAGACGAAGTCAGGTGTAGTGACCAGCTATTGCAGGAAATGAAGCAAAATGTTGGGTCATGTTTGAGAAAGTTCTTATCTGAAGACAGTTCCTATCTACGTAGAACTGATTATAGAGAAATAAGCGAGTTATGCTTAATTATTATGGGATCTGAAGTACCAAACAAGCAGCAATAACACTTTTCTTTACCAGGAGCCTACCATATAGCCCAGTGGATGGCTAAAGTCATATACTGCTTCAAGATATATCTTTTTAGAGAGCAATTCAAACTGAGAGTATCTGAAAAAAAGTTTTAACTGAATTCAGCCTGTTTGCTTCACATGTTTATGTTACACCTTGGATTGCATGTCCTCTGTCTGCTGATGCACCGATTAATGACTTAAATTTGGTCAAAGCTATCAAACAGTTTTCAAAAGTAAATGTTTCTGTAACCATAGCTGCCATGAAAAAGTTACAAAACCATCTTAGGTATTTGGGATCCGAAATGGTCCCACTATCCTTATTCTCATCCAAAGTTGTCAATGCGGAAAAGAAACAAATAGTGAATGCTATGGTTTTGAATGGCAATGACTGGTCTGTTCATGAGATACTTTATGCCGCTTAAAAAGTAGCTGCACTTGAAAACAGTGAACTTCACGATTTAATAAAACCGTCATCTAGCGCTTCCTTACAGTTGCTGGGGCAAGATATTTCTGTTCTCTCAGAAACTGAACCAGATGCTTGACATAGCTTACCTATGCATGTAAGGGCAGCCAAAACAATCAGGTCTTTAAAAGTTGTGAATGACATAACAGAACGTAGTATTGGTCTCATGTCTGCATTTAACTAATCTTTAACAAAGAACAAATCGGAAATTCAACGACGCATCCAAGCTGTTGAAAATCACAGGCAGTGTATACTGGATAGTGGATACGTCGAAAAAGACTCTGATGAAATGTTCTATGTCTACATTGTTTAATCTATAATTTTAATTGCTGAAAATTATGCATATCTAAATTAATATGTATTGATTGTATAGTTTTTCTCTTCACATTGAATTTAGCTCGTGTGTTCTTATATTTTATATATATTTATATTATATTTTTACTTATGTTAAGATTTTGCAACAATTTGAAATTATTTGCTGATTTATTTGCATTTCTTTAATGATGAATAAAATTTAATCCTCATCTTACTTTTTGTTTTTATTATAAATTTAAATATAAAAAAAAAAAAATTTTTTTTAAACTTTGACCTCTATGAGCGACCTTTAAATTTATTTCAAAATTTCTAAAATTTCGCATGTCAGATTTGGCGTATAAAAGGAAAAAAATTGGAGGGTCTACATTATGAATTTCAAAAAAAAAATTTTTTGGACCACTCTAATGGACATAGATAAGGAGATAGTAGAACAAAAGTTTTTTTAATTAATCGAGTTTGGTTTAGAAAAGTCGAAAAAGATCAAAATATTAAAAACAAAAATTTCAAAGGTTTCTCGACTGCTTAGGATTTTAGATATTGCCAAAAACGAGTGTTTGTTTTCCTGCCCCCTCCCCCCCTTAACTTCGAACATTACACAAGAAAAAATTTGAAAAAATTCAGGGTTATGGGCGTTGTTGTAAAGATAGAACGAAAACTATAGCGGTCGGCTCATCATTTCAAATGTTATTTTGAGGGGGTTGAGTGTAGAAATTTTGAAAAAAATTATTTTTGACTTCGATTATCGAGATTATCTCGTGTCATATGAAAGTTTAATTATTTTCGAGTCTAAAAAAATTTTTTTTGTAATTTTCAAAAGCCCAGTTTTTTAGATATGTTCAAAAATTAAAAAAAAATTACTGTATATCAAATGCGTATTATAGTAAAATATTGAGTCAAACAAAATCGAGGTTGGGGATCTGTTTGTAAATGTTCAACTAACTGAAGTTCAAATCCTGTTGGTATATCGATCTCCACAATGTTCAGTAGACAAATCACTCGACTGTGTTAACTTTTTCCTCCAACTATTGTGATAGGTGACTTTAATGTTGGTTTTAATAAAAATCCTCAAAACTGGCTCTCAAACTATTTTCTACAAAAAAATTTACAAAGAAAAATTCATGTACCAACAACAGTTGAAGCTACAACAATTGATAATATATTCGTCAATAGCAATAGCTTCTTCCTCCCCAAAATGCCAGATCAAATAGACCTCATATAATTTGCTTATTTTCTAAATGTCTTTCTTAAATCTCCATTTTTCTCCAATATTTTTTTTCGGAACTTGTCTTTTAATTTGAAGAGATTTTGTTTCCTTGGTTGGCTGCTTTTCTTTATATTTAAGGCAGATGTTTTATCTCTTTTTTGATTTAAATGATGGTTTGAATAACCCAGTTAAACTAATAACAACCCCGAATCCCAATTATATTTAGTGCCTTTCTGACTTGGGAATTATCAAAACCCCCGATATACAAGCCTTCTTCAATTTTTAGCACAGAAAAAATCGTGAAATTGTAGCGCAAATTTGAAATTTAAACTCAATATAAAAAAAATTCAAAAATCGCCTTAACGCCATCTAGAAAAATAAAACTTTATATAAAAAAAATCAAAAAATGGAAACAAAAACACTAATCCAATTTTTTAAATATGGCAATGTTTTTTTAAGATGACGTGACTAAATAGGGCTTGTAGAATATCGGAGGTTTTGGTATTATACGACATTAGAATTAATATGCATGCATGATTTTAATGATTAATTTGACTATCGATTGCCAATTCAAAATTTAGAATTTTCAATGCGTTATAATACAATACAACATTGCGCTTCTAATTACATACAAGAATTTTGTTTATAAACGATCAATAAGGAAGGGATAATCAGAACGAAATTTTCCAATTTTAATGTATTTTGTATAAAACAGAGGATACATACGATTGGATAAGATTATCTCGAGGATTCTCAAGAATTCTCGAGTAACAGATTTCCCTTCTCAATATTTCTTATTGAATAAACTCTATATTTGTCTATACGCTTCTAATTAAAATTGCTCTATTTGGATGTCCAAACAGTAATATATACAGATTGACTGCAATCGTTAGTTATCTGCATCGTGTCCACGCTGTTTATATCTTGTGAGACGCAGAATTAATGCTTCAGAACTATTCACACAAAACTCAAACAGAAAACAAAATACTATTTCAACTTTTAAAAACGTCTATTTACCGATTTTAGCGACATCTCATATAATAATTTTCTAACATTATTAAAGACACATATTGCATGATTTTGTTTATTTAATATGGGGAGTAAATTAATTTTTTCTCCGATAGCAGATTAATAGTATATTTTCCTACAAGAGATGAGAACATTGTTTTTTTCGTGAGTAAACTTTGGTCACGAGACGCGCTAGCATCGAGTGAGACATGTTTACGAACGAAAAACGTTTTTATCTCGCGTAGGAAATGCAATTTTTTCTATGATAGTATATATATAATCGATATTTAGGGCTTAGGCCCTGTGTCAATACAGTAGGCTTGTCAGATATTTTTTTTTAAAAATACGTACAAAAAAAATAAAGCTTTTAAAAACAGAAATGCAATTTTAAAAACAAAAAAAAAAAAAAAAATCACAAAGCCGATGACATTTTCTTGCAAGGTTAGGTATTATGGATTTATTTAATCGACAATATCGATTTTATTTATGTTGAAATAAGGGTTTTTTTCATTGTGTTAGTATTGTTAAGTTAAAACTAAAGAAAATAACTATAGAATGAAATTTTTGTTGACATATTCCTGAAAATACGTACATTTTGGTACGTATTTTCAAATTTTTACTTAAACGTACATTCGAAATTCAATGACAGAAAATACGCACTGTACGTATAAAATACGTACATATGACAAGCCTACAATACAGCTAAATCTAAGACTAAATTTTCTTACCATATGGTAGGAAAAAAATTAGCCTATGTTGAATTTATTACCAAAGTTTGTTGTGTCAATTGGCTAAATTTAAATTGTGACATATCGAAATAATTGTCTTTGCTTTTAACAAATTGTCTTCGAAATTAAAATGAACAAATTAAATAAAATGTATTTTCCAATATATTCCAATATATTCCAATATATTTGTTCCATTCTAATACATTTGTTCCAACACAATAAACTGATTTACAATAAAGTAAACAAAATAAAATCATTTTTGTTTCTTTTCTATTTTAGATTCCCTTGTCAAAATTTATACTAGGTCTAAGGCAGGCTAATTTTTTAATTTTTGTTGTGGTGAATATAAACGTCAAAAATTAGTTTTAGACTTAAAAAAATTAGATTTAGCTATATTGACGCACGGCCTTACTATAAATTATAAAGTTAGAAATCGACAACAAAACATTCAAAATTCATATTCTATTTTTTCATGGTTGCGTTGTTTAAAAAACTTTGTAAAATTATATGAGAAACAATAGCAACTGCAATTTGTTATTCTTTTTACACTATAGTGGAAAAAAAACCATTTTCACAGTGCATTAAGCGTGATGAAAATAGACTTTTCAATTGCTATCATAGAAAAACTCTATTTTCATTAGAAGTCTATTTTCGCCGTGAAAAATGAATTTTTTTTTTTCTAGTGTAAAATCAATTTCGATTTCGCTAAATAACAAATTGTAGTTCCTATGGTTCCTGTTTTCATGTAATTTTAAAAAGTTTTTAAAACAAAGCAAAAAATAGAATATAAATTTTGAATGTTATGTTGTCGAAATACAATTTAATGATTTATATCGTTGACATATATCGTTTATATATTTAATATCGTAGAAAAAATTGCATAAATCTACGCGAGATGAAAACATTTTGCGTTCTTGAAATTGTTCCACTCGACCCTAACGCATCTCGCGAACAAATTTGTACTCATGAAAAAATAGTGTTTTCATCTCTTGTAGCAAATTGTACTATTATCCTTCCAAACACAACAACAATAGGTTAATTTCTGTTTTTTACATAATTTGTATAACTCGTTAAGAGCTGATGAGTTAGTTCCGACAAAATTTGTTACATTATCTGTATATGATTGTAGCACGTTTTCTTCTGGCAGCAATAAACTGTCGATTAAGAGACCAGTTCTAATGAACATGCCATGGTAGGTGTCTTTCCTCGGATTTTATAGTCTGTCTTGAAAGGACCACACAAATCAACGCCAACATTTGTAAACAGTGAAGAGTATTGAATTATCTTAGTTGGAAGATCCTAATTTTTGAAGTGAAAACTTCTTTAGGCGCGTTGTGCAACTTTGTATGCGGAAAATTTATATATTCGAGTTATCATTTTTAGAAATCACGAAAATATGTTTAACTATAAAATAACTCTATTCGTTCGTAACGTTTCAAATTGAAAAATGGATATCGCGGTCGACTGAGGTTCTGCAGGTCGTGAGTTCAATTCCTAGAGGGATACATTTTTTTATTGTTTCTTTTTATTTTTTATTTTTCATGAATTCATAAAAATCCTAAAAATTTTTTTTTACGAATTTTAAAAAATTGATCTATAATGCAGTTTTTTAAAGTTATATTGCTACTGTCTTCTGCATTCGAGTCCTCATGCTAAATAAATATTGAATATATATAAAATTGAAAGTATGTCTGTTTGTCCTTTATGCATTAATACACCATTCATCCGTACATCATAAAAGTTATGGAAGTTGTTGTGTACACTAGCCCAAAGGTAACTGGCAAATTTTCTTTTTTCAAAAACTGCAACTAATTTTGCCTAAATGTTGATAGTTTTTTAATTTGGTTTTTATTTAAATATCGTTTTAAACGGTAGTTTGCTTTGATCAATGTTTTTTTTGTTGAACATAATTTTTATGAAATTAAAAATGAGAGTATAATCTGAAACAATTACATTTGTATATCAAAATTATATGTATTGGAATTTAACACATCATAATGTTACAAATTTTATCATCTACACCAAATATGTTGTTGGTTTGCAATGGTATGTAATACATGTTTCTAAAATTAGGTGAAGACTTAATACTTGTAACTTGATACTTGATAATATCGATTATATCGATTTAAGGCTCAACATTACGAGACGGAAATCACACAAATACTATACAAAGAAGCATAGCTAATATATGATTAAACATGGATGCAAATCATTATGAATAAACTAACTAAAAATGGTGGCACTTAGCCGATAGAGATTTCCAAACGGCAACAATGCAATAAAACTAATGAACTTACTTTACTTAGACGACCACCAACACGAACTAAATTATTGCTTTCCAAAAGTACAGATAATGAATTAAGGCTATTTTTTGTTGGAAATGCTTCTATAGAGTGCTTAATCAGCACTAAATGAATGAGTTAAACTTATTTCTCAAAATTGTTTTATAGATGCGTAACACCATAATGATCACGAGGAAAATGTTATATTTGTATTGGACAGTGAACTACTTGCTTAGTTTAATCGGAGATGAACTTTGACATCTCTAATAACATTAAATTATGTTTTATCCAACCCAACGGGTACTTTATGCTCAAGCTAATAACTAAATGCTATATACCAAAAATCTTTATTCTACTTTAAATTTTGTAAACTGATAATTTTGACAAACGATAATTTTGACAAACAAATATTCTTTGTATTATAGTTTCCTTCTGCAATTTATAAATATGGCGTTTATTAAGAGCAACCAATCTTAATCACATTTATTAAACATAATTTATATCAATCTGGAGAAAAAATCTGTTTCTACTCAACTCTTATACACTTTGCAGATTTATAAAATTTATTTAATTGAAATTTCAATTAAAATTTTTTTCTTTGCAATTTCTAATAATGGCACATCTTAACCAAGAGAAACTAATATTTTATTTTTATTAAAGCAAGCCAGCATGAAGTTATTCACACTTTGCAATGCATTCAGTTTTTCTCTATTTTTCACCAGGAATGTTTATGTTAGGCTGACTGGAGATTCACAATAATAAGAAGATAAAATATATATAATCATAGACAAATAATAATAGGATAATAATAGCCGATAGGAATCTGAAGGCGGAAAAATACGATAGGTTACGATTGGTGCTACATATGGAATGTACAATAAAAAACTATTCAAAACTTGTTCAGTTTTACCAAAAAATTTCAAGTCATGATCTTCAGATTTTATACGATCAACTACGATAGAAATTCCATCGTAAAAAAACCATTGAAACCGAAAAGTAAAAAATTCTAAGATAACGATGGATTACGATTGGTTGATTTCTCCTGAAAACATCTCAATCGTAAATTTCAGATTCATCCCGACAGAAATCTAATTACGTGAAAATACGATAAGCCACGATTGGTGCTATATATGTAATGTCGGATAGAAAACGCCTCAAAACTTTTTCAATTTCACCAAAAAAAATTTCAATCAAGATCACGATTCAAAACGATTAACTACGATAGAAATTCTATCGTAGAAAAAACATTGAAACCGAAAACTGAAAAATCCTATAGGTTACGATAGATTACGATGCGTTTTATATCTGGCAGATATAGTCTATGCGTTTAAAACGTTGCCTTTGAAAACTATTCGTTTTCAATCGTTTTCTATCCATTTCTTTCGATTTTTTTATAAGGGTAACTTACAACTGAGTCACAAAACATTTTCCAATCTTATCCAAAACCAGAACCTATTCTAATCCAAAATCCCATGGGGTGCAAGAAGCTATCCACGAGTTAGCTCAAACGCCATCCTCACCTGCCCGCCGTGCACCCTGCTGGTTAACTGACGAGGCTCTGACGACCGAGTAACGGCGGTATAACCGATCATCGAGGACTTCATAAAGTTCTTGCTTATCTAATTCGCTTAGAATAGTTAGTCCTGTAAAATTATTTTATCGCACCTCGTCTTGCTGGCTAAGTTAACCATCTATCTAGCGTTGCAACTAAAACAGGATCCCCAATTACTGAGATCTGCTAGTGCTTCCAAACGATTTTTCAAAAATTGACATTTTTTGTATTATAAAAAAACTATAAAAACAATTAAAAACTAAACTCAAAATATTTCCGTTATGCTATAACCTTGTATCAATAATTGATATTATTTAAATCTAATAAAATTTGATCCGAAAATTATTCAAAATAATTCGAACAAAACCAAAAACCGATTATACTTTTCATTCACTAAAATCATAAATAAATATTTTACTAAATTTTCTCTAATTTTTTGATAAAAAAACAAAATCTTTATCGTAATTTAATTGCTTCCCAAAATAAAATGCAAACAAAAAATTTTATTCAAAAACTAAATAATGTAAATTTCATTCAAATCGCTTCACTCGACTACGAACATAACAAAACGTAAAACAATACGAAATTTAAATCGTTTTTCAATCAACAAAAAATCTGATTTGTCCTTTCCAAAAAAAAAAAAATGGTCAAAACAATAGACCTTTTTCCCGAAAAAAACTTGACATTTGATCAGCTGATTTGGATTTCGAAAACTTTAAAAAATTGTTATTTCTTGCAAATCAAGATTGTTTTGCGTTGTCTTTAAGTTGTTTTTTACTATATTTGCATTATTATTGTTGCAGTAAAATTTAATACATAAATACTCATTTCTAACTATCATTTGACAGATTCCATGCAGCAATCCATGCAGCAATACAACGATTTGAAGTTTAAAGAAAAAACTCTATGGTTTTTTTATAAACGTTCTACACGAATACATTTATAAAAACAATAATAATCTTAAAGTGTTAATCTTGTATATCTAAGAATAAATAGAAAACAAATAAATATAAACGAAAAATTTTACGTATGTAACACTAATTTTAAATATTACGAATCATGTACTTGAGTACAGGTGTCACTTGATAGTTAATATCCAAAAGTAAAATGAAAAAACATGCCCCATTTTTTGTTCTACTTCATTTGTCTTATATTATTATTTGTCTATGATATAATGTAATACAGTGCGTAAGAAAACTTTTGTTATTTAATTTTGTTGGAATTATATTGTGTAATTATTTATTATTGTGGGACTGGAGTTTATTGCTACAGTTTATTCTCAAGTAAAAGTTTAATTTCGTGAGATAATAAAAATCAATAAACATGATTTGGGTGGTTATTTTGTAGTGTTATCTCACTAGGTGAGATAAATATTGAGATAAAAAAATTATGTTTAAAAGATTTCTTTTATCTAATATAATCGATCAAAGACAAATATTTTATCTCACTTTTTATCTCACCTAGTGAGATAACACTACAAAATAACCACCCTGATTACAATACTTACCTCTGACAGAGGAGGATGCATTATTATATAAAATAAAAACGTTTATTCCCAATTTAAAACAATAAATTTTAATTGTTTTAATTGAGAAGAAAACATTTCTATTTTGTTATATATGTATATGATGATAAAAAAAATAAAAGAGTCAAATTTTTATTTATTTTTAAATTGCTTTCCATTCCATACAATCATCTAAATCGGTGTTCTCAACCGGTGGTCTGCAGACCATTAAAATTTTTAAATTACAAACAAAAAACTGCTTGGATTAAACAATTTTCCAACAATTTTTTTACTATACATATACAAATGTATTTTTGCCTGCGTAACAATCTTACTCGTACAAAAATCTTTGTATGTAATTTTGGCATAACATATCTATTTACTTTCGAGTGTTTATAACCCTCGACTGACAGCTGGAGCAAACATTTCAATCTCCTGCTAAAAAGATTCACTTTACCCTCTTACTACATAAGATGAAAAACGAGATCTATACAGGTGAAAAAGTCTAAATTTGAACTTGACCATTTTTGATTTTTCTGAAACTTGGCATATAAGTAGTATGGACAATTTTTTTAAAGTGCATAGTTTGAACATAGGGGGCACCCAACATGCATCTGCCAATCCGATGTAACTTAAAAATTTAAATTATTAAATTGCTCAAGAACGGCTATACCGATTTCATCAACCTTTTTTTTGTTTGATAGGCAATTAGTTATTCGTTTAAATAAAATAAATCAATTGTTTTTATAATTAGTTTTAAAATGAAAATAAAAAAAACTTTTTTAAAGATGGCCCTAGGGTCAAAGATCAATTTTAATTTAATTTATGGTTTTTTTAAAGACAATTCTATCCTTACTCTAAAATATTCCAAATTAACAAAGAGGCGTTCATTTGTGTTCTTGAGATATTTAATTTTAAAGATTTTAGTCCGACTAAAAATTCTACTTTTCATAACGATTCTACTTTTCAAACAACTTCTATGAATAATCCACTGAATGCAATTTGCGATCCACGAAATCTTATGAAAATATTAAAGACAATACATTTTATTTTTTGTTTATTATGCAACACTATATGTTTTTTCAAATGTTTTACAACTTTAATTTTAATTTTTAACACACTTAACAAAAATATGAATACAATTTATACGATCGTCCGAATTGATAGACGCTTTTAAGAGAAGTGGTATTTGTTTGGTTGATCAAAAAGATTATAATTTTCTATAAAATGCATGTAAATTTTGCTATAAAATAAATGCATATTTTTTGGGCAAATATTGCATGCAAGTGACATCTGTTTGGAAATTACATGAAGAGGTATAATAATTATTTTAATTTATTGGTATAATGAAATATGTATGTATAATTAACTTTTAGATCAACCATCTATTAACAAAAAGTTTTAACTTTAATTAAATTTTAACTTTTTTAAAAAAATAGTTGTAAAAATATATCAAATTTACAAGGAGCCGTTAATTCGTGTTCTTGAGATACTTAATTTTAAAGATTTTTAGTCCGACTAAAAGTAGAATTTACCTTTATACCAATAGCAAAGTACAATTGATGCAAGGTACTTAATGTTCGATATATTGTGTCATTTAAGTTAGCTAGTTTAAATAATCTAAAAAGATAAAATTTAAGAAATACTTACCTGTAATATTGGAGTTTCGAAAATCAAAACAATCCAAAACAGCTGTCATGTTTGAAATGTAAATTGATATAGCAGAAATGCCATTAATTTTATTTAGCAATGAATGCGTTCAAATCTTTAAAATAACTTTGTAGATTATTATCCAATGGGTTGGTATTTCTAAATGGAACTTGTTGTCATATGGTAATTATGATTAATTAATTTAAGGTATTTAAGCGAAAAAATATTAGTATCGATCTTTTTGTCTCTTGAAATAACTCGTTGTGTTTTTTACTCTAGTTGTGATCGTTCTTTAAACATGTGCTAAAATTTATCTCAATACTTTGTATAAAACTTTAATGTTAGTTTAGAAAAATAAAGTCTAATTTTTGTCAAATCATTGGATCATTGTGAGTACGAAGTTATTGTGTAGATTGTTCGTCGCTACTGCCCTGTTTTCAACAACTCGTCGGCAATATATTGGCTTTTTATTATTGGCGTGGCAGTAAGGTTGGTTGATCCTGCTCTGTATGTCATATGGTCATTGAATAATTATACCGCATGGCCGACCACGTTTCCATCGCGCCAAGTGGTCATTTTAATAGTGGAGATCAGCATTTACATCGAATGATCGTTGAGTACAAACTAGTTAGTTACGCAGTACCGCATGGGAATCAGCATTGTCATTAAAGCAGGAATGAGCAGGGATTTCTTTTCAGTTCAACCCAGCAATATCATCAAACTGGTCAGTAGCAATTCAATATATTTATATATTAATTATTGTTCCTTGTAGTGGTGTCAGTGAACCAATGAACCAATGTGTTAATTAAGTGCCAGATATTCAATACCACGTGTATCATCGTCGTAATAAACGCATCATTACCAAATACTTATCGCTTTATTAACGTATTATCATTAATCAGCATCAAATGGACCAGTATATAAATGTCCGGCTATCATTAATCATCATACGTAGTCATCATACTTCATCAACTTTCATCAATTTCTAATCGTACATCATCATAAGCAAATGGTATTGAACAGATTGTTACCATTGCTCACTACTTTGTATTGATTGCCTTCGCACCAGTTGTAATATTTATCAAATCATCAAATATCATCAATTCGCAATAATTTGACAGTTACTAATTGTCCACATTTGTTGATGAGGTGTTCTAGATTTCATCCGTAATCATCATCTCCAAAATACAGTCCACTGATCTTCGAAGCCGCCTCATCAATATTGATGTTTTATTCTCAATAGCAAATGTTTTAAATTACAAAAAAAGTCCGCAATAGAATTCTAAAATAATTATTAGTTAGATCACAAATCTAAATTCTACTAAACACTGATCTAAATTCTGCTAAAATAATAAGAGACATCATCTTGATTCTGATTGAAATTTTATAAATAATATTTATTACAATCAAAACAATTTGAATAATACAAACATAAAGTATCGTATAATGATACTTTATTATGGGAAAATTTTCATAATTCAATAGGTTAAGAAAACAATACAATACTGCATACTATTATTATGAACAAAAACATACAAATACAGTTGTTATTAATAGTTGGAAGAGGATAGATTTATTTTTGGAAAATGACATAACTATAAAACTTGGTTCTAAGCCTGGCTACCGAAAATAAAACATTTATCTCTTGTTAAAAAAACAGGGTTTTCTGGTGACAAAAATACAAACTACACTATACAGTGCTATTTATGATACCTGTTTTTGTAACAAGTAAATGGGTAATTCTTTTATAAACCGAATACCTTTCTGACCGACCCATTTTTGATTTGACTGAAAATTTTTTTATGGGTTTTTTATCGAAAAAAAAGATATACGTGTTCGAGAATTTTTTTTTTTTTTTTGGAAAATAGAGCTGTTCTAAATTTCGAGAATTTCGTGATTTTCGGCTTGAAGACTTATTTTCAAAAATTAATAACTTCGGTTTTATAGAAGATAGAAGGTTTTTATTTTCTTTATTTGAAATTTAAAAGATGGAATTGTATAAAAATAAATATTTTCAACTAAAGTTATTAACAAATTACTATTGTTATAAACAAATAAAATGAAATTAGGTTTTAATATAATCATCGTATTCATCGTTCAATTTCCTATAAAAAAGTATTTCTTTTTAATGGAGAAATGATATTTACTGTTAGAAATAAATTAATTTGTCGAGCGCGGGACGACAAAAAATTTTATATATGGGTCATTCTTTTACATACCGAACAGATTAGGACAAAATGTGACTAAGGCATTTTTGATTCAGCTGAAAATTTTTTAGGGGTTCTATATAAACATAACGATATACTTGTTTGAGAATTTTTTGTTTTTTTGTTTTTTAGGGGAAATAGAGCGGTTCAAAATTTCGAGAATTTTGTGATTTTGGGCTTGAAGACTTGTTTTCAAAGATTTATAACTTCGGTTCTGGTAGAGATAGACACTTTTTGTGTATTTTATTTTAAAGAATAGAGATGCAATTTAAAAAAAAATTGTTAATTATAAAAATTATTAACAAATTCCTATTGTTTAGTAATTATTTAAAAAAAATAAAGAGTGTTTAATGTAATCATCGTATTCTACGTTCAATTTTCAATAAGAAACGTATATTTAATTAATGAAGAAATGAGTTTTACTGTTACAAATAAGTTGATTTTTCCAGCGCCGGACGACAAAAATTTATAAAATTTGTTATCGTCTCGCGCTCGATAAATTAGTTCATTTCTAACAGTAAAACTCATATCTCCACTAATTAAATATACGTTTCTTATTAAAAATTGAACGTAGAATACGATGATTACATTAAAAACTCTTTAGTTTTTTTAGATAATTACTATGAACTGATTTTAAAATTTTATTTGTTTATAATAGGAATTTGTTAATAATTTTTATAATTAACAATTTTTTTTTTAAATTGCATCTCAATTCTTTAAAATAAAACAGACAAAATGTGTCTATCTTTACGAGAACCGAAGTTATAAATCTTTGAAAACAAGTCTTCAAGCCAAAAATCACAAAATTCTCGAAATTTAGAACCGCTCTATTTCCCCTAAAAAACAAAAACAACAAAAATGTTATGTTTATATAGAACCTCTAAAAAATTTTCAGCTGAATCAAAAATGCCTTAGTCACATTTTGTCCTAATCTGTTCGGTATGTAAAAGAATGACCCATATATAAAATTTTTTGTCGTCCCGCGCTCGACAAATTAATTTATTTCTAACAGTAAATATCATTTCTCCATTAAAAAAAAATACTTTGTTTATAGGAAATTGAACGATGAATACGATGATTATATTAAAACCTAATTTCATGGGTGGGGCAATGGTTAAAATTTAATTTTAACATTTTATTTGTTTATAACAATAGGAATTTGTTAATAACTTTAGTTGAAAATATTTATTTTTAAAAAATTCCATCTTTTAACTTTCAAATAAAGAAAATAAAAACCTTCTATCTTCTATGAAACCGAAGTTATGAATTTTTGAAAATAAGTCTTCAAGCCGAAAATCACGAAATTCTCGAAATTTAGAACAGCTCTATTTTCCAAAAAAAAAAAAAAAAATCCTCGAACACGTATATCTTTTTTTTCGATAAAAAAGCCATAAAAAAATTTTCAGCCAAATCAAAAATGGGTCGGTCAGAAAGGTATTCGGTTTATAAAAGAATTACCCTACCTTACCCTACCTTACCTAATTGTCAATTTTATTTTAGAGTTTCCTGAAGCTCCCAACTAGCGTTTGGGATATGGGAAAAATGGGAAAAAATTTTACAAAGGAATAGTGTTTGTTAATGTGTAAAGTGTGTTTCAATTAAAAATCAATTCAATAAAAGTTTAAACTTGAGTAAAACAAAACACGTGAAAATTTTTTTCGTATGCTGATGACAGTGAATGCAAACTTAATCTAAAAATAAGTTAAATAAATAAAGTTATAAAAAAAAATAAGTTTTTTCAAATAATTGGTAATCTCATGGAATAAATAGTTTAATAAATTAAATAAATACAGAAGGATGGACAAGATAATTAGAAATTCTAAATACGAATTAATAAAAATGGCGTGCAACACCACATGTGAGTGGAAACATAGATCGACTCGTTGTAGGAGAAAATATTATTATAGGATATCATAAGAGTAAAAATACTCAATAAAAATTATCTTCAAGTCAAGTTTATCAAGTTAACCAGGAACTCCACCCTGACTTCTACACCGGATTTGTCGTCAATGTATTGGATTTTTCGAGATCCTTACTCAAGAGTTATAAACATCGAATTTCTCAAATTAACATCATAAATACAAAATGTCAATGTATCGGAGGTTTAGTTTCTCCCTCCAGATGCAAACAACGAATTTAACACTCAAATACCGAATTTGCCAATATAACATCATAAACACAAAATATCAATGTACAGGAAGTTTTTTTTAGTTTTTCTTCCAGATGCATACAACGAATTAATCCACACGCAAAAACACCGGATTTGTCAAATCAACATTTCAAATCAAATGTCAATGTATCGGAGGTTTAGTCTCCCCCTCCAGATGCAAACAACGAATTTGACACTTAAAAATACCGGATTTGCCATTATAAAACCATATACACAAAATTTCAATGTATAGGAAGTTTGTAGTTTTTCTTCCCGATACATACAATAAATCAACACTGAATACCTTACTTAATGTCTCTACGCTCTACAAGTCTTACTAAATACTCAATAAGTCTAATTTTATAAGCCACACATAAATGTCAAATAAATATCATGTTATCAAAAGGTCAATATATATCGGGAGGTACTAATGTCATAACCGTTTTGTCATGAAAGGAAAATAAATAAAAGCAAATCTTTGCTTGCTGATGTCAAGACGGAACATTGATACAGTTTAAGGAACATAGATTTACAACAATTGAAAATTTAAACTGGAAAAGTGAAGACGTCTGTGTGCAGTTTTGCAGAATGGTTGAATAAGAATAGTTTTTTAAGAAAATTTCAGTCGTAATGAATTTTTATATCCAAATGGGAAAATAATTTGTTCTTATCATTATAGTTTTTTCTTTTTATTAACTTTTGGATTCATGCTAGTAAATACAATTAATAATTAAAATAAATAATAATAAAATTAAAAGAAAAGTAAATAATTACAATATTTGGTTTGTCAAATCTTAAATGATATATAAAAATTTATAAAAAAAGAAAAAGAAAATTTCTTTAATGAAAACGAATTTCTGTTAGTATAAATAGGTTGAACACCAGAAATAAGGAACAAAGATGAAATGATTATATATTAATTGAATTATATAAAATCACTCTAATTAAGATAAATTTATATCTTTATATGTATAACATGTACCATGTATAAACATAGTTGGCGATATGGCGATAAACCAAATGTCTTTTAGGCATGTCCAAGCCAAAAAAATAAAGTAAAACAAAAAAAAAAAAATATCTAATTGTCAATTTTATTTTAGAGTTTCCTGAAGTTCCATATTTCACTAGCGTTTGGTTTGATATGTCATTCAACTAACCTAGCTAACGAGCCTTTGGAGCACGTTAACTTTTATCTAAATAGATAGTATGACATATATTCTTTATTGTATACCAGGCATTATAATATGTGTGTGTAGTCAAATATTTCCAGAGGAATTTGATAATTGTTTTTATGTGTTTTCGATAAAATCCTTTATTCTTTATCCTTTATCCTTTCCTTAATCCTTTATCTTTTCGTTTAAATTTTGTGTTTTGATTGCTATCTTTAGTATTATCATGATGATTGTTAGGGCTTTTCAAACGGGATCCCGGGAAAACGGGATCCCGGCGGTAAATATTCATCCCGTTATCCCGGGTTTTCAATCAAATTTTGTCGGGTATCCCGCTAATTTTTATTAACATTTTTTTACTCTTTTCGAAGATTTTAAAAATTTACCCACTCGAAAATTGAGTAGTTTTTATTTCTTTTTCCCTCTCTAGTAACTAATTTCGTTCAAAATTAGGAAAATACAACATAAATGACAACTATTGGTTGAGGATGTTGCTGGTACTTCCGCTGGTATTGATGAATTAGATTGTATTAACATTGGGGCTGGAACGTCACTTATGACCGATTCTGTGAAATCTATCTTAAACAAAGCTTGCGCGCATTTCTCTTAATTTATGTCTAATGGTTCTCTTATGATGGCGATTAATAGAAGAACGAGACATGTTTTCGATATGATTTGCAATGTCCTCTGGATTTATTTTATTGTTGGCACGAGTAACTGAATTTGAGCCACCCAGCTTCCGAAAGAGACAATAGCGTTAATCCACTTCTGTTTCCTCGCGGCATCCAGTAAGTTTATTAAGTCATCATCCCCGTCTACCTCACCACTACTAAGGTACTACTCAAATAATAAATATATCGCTCTCTCTACTCCAGCCAGGAAAGTATTCTTTACGGAAGCCTCTTGCAGCCGGATGCATTTCTTAGCAGTTGAAATGATGGCTCTAACAAACCTATCGCAATCTATTGTTTCTATTTTATTATACTTTCATCACACACAAATCATTTAATTTATTATTTTCCCATATCATCTCAATAAACAGTTCTAATCAAACGAGCTAATATTCCCCTCTACAACAACAAAACGCCATTCTAATTTTTACTTCACCACAATTTTAAATTGTGTGAAGTAATGCAATGAGCGGATATCTATCAAGAAAACAAAATCTTACACGCACAAATTTTGTTTTTTTTGTTTTGGGCCATCTAAATAGCCAATAAAAATTTTGGTGTACGTCTGTTGGTGGGTTGGTGGTTTTGACATTCTTGCATAGGATCTTGATGAAACTTTGGCAAATGATCCAACATCACTTGACAATGGAAGATCTGGAATAATTTCAAAATTGGGCAAAATGACCGGGGTCCCCGAACACCTCTAAGCTTATTATCTTATTGAAACCTGGTAATTAAGTTTTTAATTCTGTTTTCAATATTTCTGCATACTGATTTCCGGCTTGTCACTTTCGGCTAAAAAAATTTTTTCATGTGTTTATCCCTACTATACCCTACAATTACAGATCGATTTTCATGAAATGTTAGTAAAACGTTTCAATCAACATGAGCAAGATTTCATTAGCTTTTAGGGTACAACCCTATGTCCGGTTTGGAGAGTCACTATACAACAGGTGGCTTTTTAAACTATGTTTTTAATGTTTGTTGGGGCAAACAACATTCGTTCATGAATGAATTTTAATGACACTTTAAAAAAATATGCAAATATGTATGGGAAGGAGCTGATTGGTTTTCCAGCGATATTGAACATTGTGGTGGAGGAACTCCGAGCACCTGTTTTTTTTGAAAGCTCATTATAACAGTTTATAACAGTTATGCATTCCAACTACCAATTTTTCGATACCACTGTAGCATTCATAAAGTTTTTATGTTTGTTGTCATGAATTATAAGTATGGTATCCAATGTCGATTATCGAGTACCCGGATACCCGGGTATTTTTGGCTTTTTCAACATACTCGACTATCCAGGTATCTCGATTAACTACCTGGGTAATTTGATCGACTATAAAATTTTTATTTTCAACAAGCAATGAAAAGATCCCTAAGGTTGAACTATTATTGATTGGGAATGAATCATTATTGATTCTGTCCTATTACACAACACATTTTACTAAACAAATTATCAGTAAAAAGTTTGAAGTCAAGAAAGCCTTCCCATAAAACTGCCAGCAACTTACTGGCAACTAATTTTGATATCTTGGATGCATGGGACACCTCCTGTCATCATTACAACATACTTGGGCTTTCTATTACTAACCCGACTTCTACTCAATCCGGTTTCGATCGGCCACGTTATGTCTGGACTACACTAAACCATGGACGTTGTGCTGATTCTTTCTACAAGTGAGTCATTTCAGAGTCCTTCAATGTGACTGCGGAGCTCCACAACAAACCATAAAACACATTGCAACTGTGTGTCCAATTCAACGATACAATGGTGACATCTCAGACATCCATTTGGCAACTTTCGATGTAGTAACATGGATAGACTCACTCGATGTAAACAACTAAAGTTCAAAGGTACTGCCCAATGTTCAAATATGTTACTTTTTAACTAAAAAACGCGCAATCACATCGATTGTAAGCTCAGTTAATGTGTATTCATGTTTTGTTTTAATTAGATTTGATAGTAAAATCTACCTGTTTTAAGTTTATTAGGGTTCCGTTTTTTATACGGAACACTATTGGTGAGAGTAAAACGAGTTTTTCACATTATATCGATTATCTCGTAAACTATAAATGCTATGGACTTGAAATTTGTGGTGCGTATAAAACTAATCTGCTCACATGAAATGACGGATACAAATAAAACTAAAGTGGTTTTCGTTTGGTTTACAGGGGTTCGATGTGAGACCTTTGAGAAAATATATTTTTTTATAGATTCAAGTAGGGTATCATATGAAAGGGCTTCATTTCAGAATTCCTTAAAAATTTATTTTGGAATTTCACACCTCACCATTTTTTGTATAATTTGGAATAATGAAGTTTTTTTCGTGTTTTCTTACCTCGATTAGCTCCAAACCTAACTGATCGAAAATTTTCAAATGAATTTGGAATGATAGAAAAATTAGTACGTTTTTAATAAAAAATATAAAAAAGTGTCATATTCTCATACTTAGATTTATTAAGGGGGTGGATATGAGGGGGGGTAAAATCACTATTTAAAATAGGGTCAAGTGGGATGTCATTTGAAAGAGCACTTTATTTAGAAAACACAAAAATTTTTTTAGAATTTTGCGATGCACAGTTTTTGAGTTATTTTCAAAAAAGTGCATCTTTCAGACCGTCCTCCCCCCCTACGTTTCGACACTGATTGACAGAAAAATTTGTAAAAATTCACAGAGTTAGGAAATTTGGTAAATTTTGTATGAAAATTATAGAGAGGTCTCAAATAATTATATTTCTGTGTGTTTAGGGGACCGGTGTAAAGAGGGTAAAAAAAAAATTTGTTTGTCCCAAGCGATTGGGGTGTCATTTGAAAGAATACTTAATTTAGAATTTGTTGCAATTTTTTTAGAATTTTGCGGTGCACAATTTTTGAGTTATTTTCAAAAAAGTGCAAAATTCAGACCGTTCCCCCCCCCCTACCTTTCGACACTGATCAACAGAAAAATTTGAAAAAATTCACAGAGCTAGGAAACTTAGTAAATTTTGCATGAAAATTATAGAGAGGTCTCAAATAATTATATTTCTGTGTATTTAGGGGACCGGTGTAAAGAGGGTAAAAAAAACTTTTGACCCAAGCGAGTGGGGTGTCATTTGAAAGAACACCTAATTTAAAATTTGTTGCAATTTTTTTTAGAATTTTGCGGTGCACAGTTTTTGAGTTATTTTCAAAAAAGTGCAAAATTCAGACCGTCCCCCCCCCTACGATTCGACACTGATTGACAGAAAAATTTGAAAAAATTCGCAGAGCTAGGAAATTTGGTAAATTTTGTATGAAAATTATAGAGAGGTCTCAAATAATTATATTTCTGTGTGTTTAGGGGACCGGGGTAAAGAGGGTAAAAGAAAATCTTTTTGGACCCAAGCGAGTGAAATGTCATTTAAAAGAGCACCTAATTTATAAATCATTGCAATTTTTTTTAGAGTTTTGTGATGTAAAGTTTTTGGGTTATTATCAAAAAAGTGCAAAATTCAGATCGTTTCGCTCCCTACGTTTCGACGATGATTGACAGAAAAATTTGAAAAAATTCGCAGAGACAGGAAAATTTGTAAATTTTGAATGAAAATCATAGCAAAGTCTCAAATAACTATATATCTGTGTGTTTAAGGGATGGGTGTGGGAAGAGTAAAAAACCACTATTGACCCAAGCGAATGGGGTGTCATATGAAGGAGCACTTGATTCAAGAAACATTACAATTTTTTTAGAACTTGGCGGTGCACAGTTTTTGTGTTATTGAAAAAAATATTTTTAGTATGTAGCCTCTCCACCCCCCCTAAATTTCAACACTTGATTGACCGAAAAAATATTCAAATTTAAACCATTTACAAGCTGGCGAATCTTTCTTGAGTTACCATAAACATCTTTGGATGAAATTTAACCTAATGTAACATTTTTAGAGTTCTTTTTGATCAATGTGGCTTTGATTTTCTATTGACATTTACGATTAAACATTAATTATTTTGTTATGCGTCTATGGTCTGGAAATATAAGGACATTACAACCTAATTTTTTGTCAATAGTTTTTGATATTGTGTTCTTTTACATTCACGGAACCCTTGACAAGCGAATTTTATTCCCACTTGTCTGACTTTTTTTATTTTAATGTGTCACAACACAGCCATGCGCTAAATAAATAAAAATCAGTAAAAAGTAAATTCATGCAATTCAGGCCGAGTGAACAGCATTTGGGCAATAAGCTAAATTTTATTATTTTTAACCAAAATCTTGTACCTGTGCGTCTGATATTGTAAAATGTAAAGAAATACATAATCTGTTGTTTCGAATATTGAACGGAATGATAAAAAATAATCATGCAAAAGATGCTGGTAGACAAAACCATACGGAATTATCGTTAATGAGAATTATTTCCTCCCAGACACCAGATAACGGTATCTCAAATTTGTATGATAAATAGAATAATAGAATTGCCAATGACTAAATTTCTTTAATTTACCGATCTTAAGGAATTGGAATTATTCACCCAACTAGACCTTAACTTTTCTAAACATATTTTATTTCTTTTTCAAATATCCGGGTACACGGGTAACCCGGGTATTTCAGAAATTAAATACTCGACTATCCGGGTACTTGCAATGTCGAGTAATTTGAATACCCTAATTATAAGATAATGAATTGTTTTATGATGTGTTTTTGATAGTTTTGATTATTATTCTACAAGCTATTCGAATTTCATTTCAACTTGAATGTCAATCATCTTTAGTTACCCCGAATATCTCCAAATTCATTTAAATATATATTAAACAAAAAACTAAAATAATGTCTTTATTTTAATTATTCTAAAATTAAAATTATAATTACAAAAATTTATTCCTTAATAATTTAAATTCAGGTGACAAGCAATTGCCGTTTGTCGTTTATGGATCTGGCAAATTTTCATTTTTCTTCTTCTTTTTCATTCCACAATTTCCCATCAATCGTATTGTGAAATAATAAAATATCTCAAAGAAACTTAAAATCGACACTCCCATAAATAAGCCAAGAAGTCCACCAACGTTAGCTATAAAGTCAGATAGACCATAACGTTCGGAACGATGAGAGGCAATAACATGCTTTTCATTGAAAAATATTCGTAGGCGGGATATTTGATATCTGAAAAAAAATCAAAAAAAAATATTATTTCATATTTTCAAAATAATAATCTGTAAGGCTTCTCTAAGTAACCCAATTGCAACATGCATCATAGTTGTCTAATTGCTTGTACTTTCGTTTTATTTATAAGTTATAATACTATACTAGCTGAATTGAACTTTACATAAAACTCGTGCAAACATTTGTCAACAGATCATATTGTTACGAATATAAAATGTTGGATTATTACTAAAAACACCATTTATTTTTAAGTAAAAAATGACTCTAGATAAATCACAAATTTTTTAAAAATATTAACAAAATCAAAAAAAATACACATAGCTGTAGCAAAAAAACAGTAATATATCCAAAAATCCATTATATGTATTTAAATTAGTTTATGTGCATTATTTGCTGCCCCTAGCTGATATTTGATAATTTGTTCTTATCAGTCGGTATTAATGGAAGTTAAACTCAGTTTGAACACTTTCGAGTAATAGAAATAAATTAAGCGTCGTTTTTGAAGAAAATTGGTGGTTTGATTAATTCTTGATAATAATCCAAACAACATTTGGTTATCATAATTTGCTATTTTAGTACCATACATTTTGACTGAATACCCTTAATACCAATGTTGTTATGCCCACAAATTACGTGATGTCTAACATGTATCGTTTGTCACAATATACAATATAATACAGAACCAATTGAATTCTAAGTAAAGGTGTTATTAAATGAATTAGTTCTTTGTAGTTAGAACCTAACAGCAAGAGCTAATTCCGGAGCAACACATTCTTTCCTATTTTTTTAATCTGTGATGATACATCATTGCGTTTTTCATTAACATTTTTATTGGCAATCAGTCGGTATACATAAATTTTTGACTCACTGTCGAAACATCAAGGTTATAATAGTTTTTGTTATATACTTGCATTCTCTTTACAAACGTTTCGAAATTTTTTTTTCATTATCTCTTTGCATAATTAAAACGAAGCCAAAAGAGATGATAATATGAACTCTCTTTTCGTATAATTTTGTTGTATTAAAGCATATAAGAAGGAGAACTCAAAGTATGTATGCTCATTTTACATTTCGATGTGTGAGTGATTTTGATGCCGACAAATGTGTACAATGAACCTATTGATGATATGACATGATCATATGTTAATAAAAAGGTGGTCCCTATTTTTTGTTTCTGTTTTACAATTAACAAGATACAAGAAACTGGTTTTGTTATAAATATATTGCTTACATCAATATGCATGACGAGTTAAGAATATATGCAATCAACTCTTCTTCTCTCTTGTTTAGAGTAATTAAAAATACATAAATAACAAACATTTTTCAATTTGAGTTGAGTTGTAATTTGAAATTTAAAATAAGTTCATAGGCGGTCAGCTGTGAACTTTTACTCGATACGGTTGTAATTAATTTGTTAAAAAATAATATCTTTTTTCCGGTCAAATTATTATTGGAATATAACAAAAAAAAATCGATAAAAAAAATGTGATTAATTACTTAAAACAAAATACATATTGATAGTTTTGTTCATTTTAATTTAAATATTTGTGTTTGTTGTTGAATAATATTTGTATTTATTGTAATTATTGTTAATGAAGACCTTCAAAGGTCTAGTGAAGATCTTCAAACTATATACCGTCGTACTCGTCAAATTCAACTAGTGAAGATCTTCAAATTATATACCGTCATACTCGTAATATTCAAATAATGAAGAATATTCAAATTATATACTGTCGTCTGTCATACTCGTCATATTCATCTATTTATCTCTTCTAAATTATAACTATCGTCATACTCGTCATATCCATACATTGAAGTTCTTGAAATTATAATTATTTTCATTATCGTCATATTCAGCCTCGTCAAATCATCAAGTCAGTACCTTATGCAATATAGTCAAAATAAGTAATATTGAAGTTCCAACTCCGTAACATCATCAAATATTTTCATTCCTGTCATTCAACAACATCAAATAAATAAACGATTGAAGTTTTCAAGCCATCATTATCGTTATTCTCATCATATTCAACTTCGTTTGATCATCAAGCAATTATACAACAATCATTCAACCACATATTTTGAGCAGTGAGATGTCTGCTCCCGTATCTATTAAAAACGTTCTCAAATCTTCTGTTATGTTCGTGCGAATTCTAATATAATTTGTTTGTGTGCTAGGATTTACATAAAATATTTTTATTGGGTTTCTAAAGCTAGGGAATCTCTCGACAACTGGTTTTCGGAGACCCCTTCCCAGTTTTCCGATTGTACAATATTAACTCTTCCATTCTGGAAATTTCTTTTTACATTATTATAATTATTTTTATTTCGGTAACCATTTTTATTAAAATTTCTATTATTTGTATTATTATAATCGTTGTTACAATTATTATTATTATTATAACTACCATTATGGCTACAATTACATCCATTACTCTTAATAATGGTATGGTTTTTATTAAAATTATTTTTGTTATTCTTTTTATTTTGATAATTTGACCTTTTAAAATTATTAAAATTATGCGAAATTTGATTCCTATAGCCCGTTCTATAGTTTCGCGAATTAAAATGGAACATATTGGCTGTCTTTGTCTGTTCGTCAATTTCAGTAGCGTATTGAATCGCTTCCTGAAGAGAATTTACCCGAGCAGCATAAACCATATTTTTAACTGGTTCGTTTAAACCTGTTTTAAATGCATTCAGTCCAGTCTGTTCGTTTAGCTTAGTGATAATGTCACTATGAGCATCACCCTGCTAGCTATTAGAAGTTCGTTTAGTTCTGTTATTATGTTTTCTATCTTATTACTATAAGATTCAACAGATGAACTCCCCTGTCTGCACTGTGGGAGTTGAGTCTGTAAGTTCAAGCATGTAGTCTTCTTCTTGAAAATACGGTTGAATAATTCTTTCAACTCAGGAATGGTTTTTGGTTTTTTAGTTGCTGTTAAATTTGTTTTGGCATTACTAGTTAGTCTAGTATCCAAAACGAATTCTATTAATTTTGTCTTCTCAACGTCATTCTTTAGTGTTTCACTAAAGTGTTGAATTAGGTTTAAAAATATCGGAAGATCGTTGGATTTTCCGTCAAACGTTGGGACAATTTTTAGAGTTTTTTCTATGTCGAATGACGCCATTTCTATCGAATTCTGAGTATCTTCTTTTAGAGATAATTCTAACAGTTCCGCTGAGAGACTGTTCAATTTTTCTTTTAGAACTGTATACTTCTGTATAAACTTATTTTTAAGTTTCTCTAAAGTATCAGCGTCAAGTTCTGATACTAATGTCTTGACTAGTCTTTCAAAGTCTGATCTGTACGACTTCAATTGTGTCGTACAATCCAATATGTGTTTGTGACTAAAGTTCCTATTCGGGTTTTTATTTAAGTTAAGAAGAATTCTCTCTAATTCCTTAATTATCTCATCCGCTTTTTTAGTGGATTCCATCAGCGATCAAATCATCAAAAAGAATCACAAAATTTTATTTTCAACTTTTTATTTGTATGAAAAAAAAAATTTCAATAACAAAAGAAAAAATGTTTCTTTAATATTATTTATTAAAAAAAATATCATATGTCATATGTTAATACTCATTTTCATTTTATTCAAAAATTTTATTAATTTACTATATTAAAAAGAGAAAAATTTACTAAAATGTAATTCATTTATTTAAACTGAAATTTTCAAAGTTTCATTTATTATTATTATTATTTTTTTTTTAAAATTACCCATACATAATTAAGTTATATTTATTATTATTTAAAATTTATCTTTTCGTTTTTTTTTTTTTTTAAATATCTTATATATATATTGTCTTAATTGATAAAAAAAATAAAATTTTCTTTATTTACTCAAAAGATATCTTAACTATTACAAAAGTATAATAAAAAATTTTTTTTTGTTCTTCTATTTCATTTCTAATGCTTTCCTTCTAGTATCTTCTTCATTTTTCTGTCTGCCCTCTTTTGTTTGCTAGTATCTTTCATTATTTTCTTTAACTCGTTGTCTTGTTTAATAAACCGATTCTTCTCCTCTTCACTCACTGACACTTCAGCCACTCTAAATAAATCGGCTATCTCTCTAGCCAACCTGGCTAGCTCACCGCCTCGCTGATTTAACTTTGTATTCGGTTTGTTGGTTAATTTTGTATCCAAATTGCTGTTCTTCACCACTTCGTTCTTCGAAAGTTGCCGCGCTCTATACTCCTCAATCGGAATTGACTTAATCTTCTTGAGCTGGAATAATTGGCCCGTGATTGGCAAGTTCGCCATGTGCTGAGCGTATATCATGATATCATTCTCGATGTCGTGTGTAAACGACATTTATACACTCTTGCTATCTGACTGCGTATTTATTATTTCAATTTTAACTTTTGTTGATTTTAAATTAATTCACCAGAGATATAACACTGTCTATACGTCCGTATTTCCTGAACAATCCGGTTTTTCGATGATACACTTTGCCGAAACAATTTTGCACCAGGGAAAAAACCGTTAGACCCGTTTGACGTCAACTTAGGTCGTCGGGAGGATCAGAGAAAAATAAAAGGCACTATTTAAATTAAAACTGATTCTACCTTTTATTATGAAAAATCATTTCTTTTATATTATTTCAAATACTTCCCCATCATATAATTATGTATATAAATTATGTATTTACAAATTATTTATTCCCCACTTAAAACTTAAATCAATTAATATACATATTTATATTGTTTTAAATTTACTTATTGCAAAAATGCAATAACAACAAAAATGTACATAAAAGTGTTTTCAATTTATTTGCTCTATATTTTTCTTCAAATAAAATGTACGAAGACATCATAAGCATTTTAACTTTTATTTAAATTGTTTCAATGTTTTGAAACATAATATATGTGATGACACGTTTTGAATCTAAGTTCATAAACTTTATTTGTTTACAATTGACGATACGAAATCATGAAATGTTTATTTGTTATTTTGTTTTGATAAAATTTATGTCGTCATGGGAATTTCTTTATAACTTATTTATATAGGTTTTGATTTGGGTAAGTTGGTGAGTAGACGTAGTAGTATCTCTACAACATTGCAAATTTTTCTGGAATTTTGCGGTGCAAAGTTTTTGAGATATTGTCAAAAAAGTGCGAATTTCAGACCGTACCTAACCCTCCCCCCCCCTTATGTTTCGACACTGATTGACAGAAAAATTTGTAAAAATTCACAGAGATAGAAAGTATGGTAAATTTTGAATGAAAATTATAGCAAAGCTTGAAATAATTATATATCTATGTGTTTAGGGGACGGGGGTAGAGTGAGTAAACAAATTATTTTTTGACCCAAGCGGGTGGGTAGGGTGTCATTTGAAAGAGCACCTATTTAGAAATCATTGCAATTTTTTTAAGAATTATGCGATGCACAGTTTTTGAGTTATTGTCAAAAAAGTGCAACTTTCCGACCGTTCCCCCTCCGCTAAGTTTCGTTGATGATTGACAGAAAACTTTGTACAAATAACAGAAGTAGGAAGTTTAGTAAATTTTTAATGAAAATTGTAGCGAAGTTTTAAATAATTATATTTAAATAATTATTTGAACTCCCCCCCCCCCCCTACGTTGCGATACTGATTTGATAGAAAAATTTGTAAAAATTCACAGTATTAGAAAATTTGGTAGATTTTGAATGAAAATCACAGCGAAATTTCAAATAATTATATTTCTGTGTGGTTAGGGGGCGAGGGTGGAGGGCGTAAAAAAAATCTGTTTTGACCCAAGCGAGGTGTCATTTGAAAGAACACCTAATTTAGAAATCAATGCATTCTTTTTTAGAATTTTGCGGTGCACAGTTTTTGAGTTATTTTCAAAAAAGTGCAATTTTCAGACCGTCGAAGACAGAAAAGACATTCTCCAGACATCAATGATTGACAGAAAAATTTGAAAAAATTCACAGAAATAGGAAGATTGGTAAATTTTGAATAAATCTTAGCGAAGTCTAAAATAATTATATTTCAGTGTGTTTAGGGGATAGGTAGAGGGAGACTAATAAAAACCATTTTTGACCCAAATGAGTGGGAAAGGAGCACTTAATTTAAGAAACATTACAATTTTTTAGAATTTTGCGGTGCACAGTTTTTGTGTTATTGTAAGCAATTTATTTTTAGTATATAGCTTCACAACCCCCTAAATTTCGACACTTGATTGCCCGTGATTTGTGATTTTTTTTGTGTTATTTGTTTTTTGTGAAACATGAAAAATAAAAGAAAATTTATGAGTGAACAAAATTTTTAGTTAAATATATGCATAAATAAATGCAGATTTATATGAAAAAATTGGTCAATTAAATATGAAAAAATAAATTTATTGTTATTTAACTGTGGAAAACGAAATAAAATTTATAAGGAGAAATATAAAAAAATGTGTTACAAATTATGGTTAATAAAATCCGATTAAAATTTCAATACTTAAAGTTAGTTATTGTGAAATTGTTAGGAATTAAAAATTGTTTCGAAAAAATTGTGTATTAGTTTTCTTGGAAAAATTTATATAATACAAACAAAATATATAATAAAGTGTATTGCCAACAAATGTTAGATTTCTTAAAAAAAAAGAACAAAAAAGTTATAAAATGTGTGCAAGATAAAAATTATGTGTAATAGTCAACCCTGTTTTAGATGTAATTGTAAATGTATTACCTAATTTTACCTATAAATTAAATGATATGTAAAATAATTATTCAGTAATAATTAGAATATCAAGTTTAGTTAGTGTACAGTGATTTATACTTAACGTGGCGACCTCGCCAAGAGCTTATTTGGTGCCTAAATAAATAATTTAAACTCTGAAGATTAGAACTTTAGTACGCAAGTAAAGTTGTAACATATAAATAAAACAGTTTTTGTGTTTGTTGATTGTTTCGTAGTAGCTTGGTAATATCTTTGATATAACTGTCTCGTAGAGTTTTTGTAAGAGAGTACTTTGTTATCAAAGGTGGGTAAGGATGCCAGCTTACATCTTATATTATTTTTGTTTTATTTACAGCTCACTTCTAGGACTTCCTACCAGGTTTCAATGATACAGAGTAGCTTTATATTGTAGAAAATTCTCTAACTTTAACTAGAGGAATGTCTTGACGTGATATGTGTATCACTGATAAAGGGGTGTATGTGGAGTACTAACTAAATGAACTTGAAATAAAACTAAAAATAATTTCTGTGAAACTAAGCAACTACCTAGTACCAAAATAATACTGTTACCGTAATATAAAACTTGAGCGGATTAGAAGGTTTTGTTACCAAAAACCTTGCTGATGTATGCCGATGATTATGTTGATATATTAATATTGTTAATTGATGTATCAAAATAAAGAATAATTACTTATTTATAATTAAATTTTAAAATTTCCAGGACCAACATTTAGATATTAGAATAAATGGAGCATAAATTAAAGCATAGCCAAATAGACAACAACAAAAAATACATAAAAATTCCACACATGGTTAAATTAAGTATTTCAAGAATTGTTTGTTTATAAACTAGGTCATAAAAACGTGATTCAAAAATAAAAAAGCCAATTCAAATACCTTTTTAATTCGTCTAAGACTTTCTTATCTTCCTTATAGCTGAAATAAAAAACCTTTCGTTATAGTAAGATTAGATTCAGATAAGTTTGATTGATTTAAGATTAGTTGCTTCGGTCTAAAAGACCTAAGTATTTTTACTTCTAAATTATGGAAAAGCAAATAAAAAAAAATTAGCTTGTGCTTAGATAAATTTTGAAATGCAACAATCTCTTGAAAGCTAAACTGAGAACATAAGATGAGGGGTATTGGAAGTTGATTAAAGCAGTCTGGAGTGATGAAAATGAATCTTAGTAGCTTTGTTATAGTTTAACAAAGGAGCCTTCTGAAACATCCAGGATTAGTTAGGTTAAAAACGATTGAAACTTTCAATAAAATTATAAATTATACAGTTTCTTTTTTGTTTAAATAACTTTGTTGCAGTGCTTCGTAATATATGTTCTAGCTGCTTTCCTTTAGAATGTTTTTTTGATTTTCTGATCAAAGATCAATTGTTTTGTTATATCATTTTTTTTTATTTTATCAGAAATAGTATTTTCCAACATAGATGTAAAATCGAATCAAGACACCGATGATGTACACCATTCCTTGGCTGATTTGAAACTTCAGTAATTGTTAGTATAATAAAAAATTAATACGTGATTTTTATTATTTTCCTATTTTGGGTCAAATTTGTTAAAAATTTTAAAGGGTAAAGAAAGTTTAAACCTAAATTGTGTTCGAACGGATTAACCGAATTTAATAAACAAATTTTTATTTGAAGGGTACTAAGTTAGAAAAAATATTATAGAGATAAAAATAATTTATATTTTATACGATTTTTTTCAATTTTATATTTTTTGTAAGTAAATATTTCTGGCAACAAAACAAATCACCGTCTAAATGGCAGAAACGACAAACAGTTTTAATTTTGGGCCAAAACTGGTAATAAAATAAAAAAAGTCGTTTTTTAAGCGTTTGATTTGATTTCCCATCTATATTACCAAACTTTTAATTTTATTCCAAGAAAGAACTTTTCTCATAAAATAAATTACTTCGGTTTTGAATTTTTAATTTAAAGTATGAAATTATTTTTCTTGTTATCAGAAATGTCTGACACAATAAATGTTTACAAATTAATTATTTTGTAAATCGATTTTCTACGTACCAAGTCATGGAAAACACATTTCTTTGACATAAAACAAATTAGATGCAGTTCTTATATTTTAATTTTCTTTTAGTTTCTGAAAGTGTTGCACTGTTACCAAAATGTAAATAATAGTATGGCCTGAACATTGCAATTAGAACCTAATGCTGTATCCTTCCGTTTTACATTTTTAACTGCCTTAAAAAATTGTGAACGAATTGAAAAAAAATTCAAAAGAAAAGCAGATTGAACAAATTGTTTCATTAAGGAATATGAGAAAATTATTTCAATACCTTAATGGTTGTTTTTCATAAAGAGTATAGTTTATCTACGTTAACCTACGGAATAATATAACTGAGACAAGCAAATATAAATACAATCTTTAAGAGGATCTCATTATTATATGCCTTTAACTCATTATAACTTAATTTTATTTTTACTCGTGTAAATATTAAATAAAACATAATATATGTATGTTAACACAATATTAATTAATGTTAGAATTAAATAAAAAACTTAATTTAAACACAATTTGTTTATTGTTTGGTTCAAAATTTATATCATCCAAACTTTTGAGATAGGAAATAAGTTTAAACAAAATAATATCGGTATCCACAGAGTCACTCCATAGACTTTCAAAAATTGATTTTCATTATCGATTAAGAAAGTTTTTCGTTATAATTAGCAAACGCATGTTTTGTTGAAAAATGCAAACACTTTCAAAATACAAAACAAATCAAAACTACGCAAAAAATTATACCTTTCTAGTTCATTTAAACTCATTGCAGCATTCATAAATCCTTCTTCCTGTGACTTAACGATTTTTCCCACATAACTAAAATGTAAAAAAATTAAAAGAATAATTTAAAACAGTAATTAAAAATGAGGAAGACAAACATATGGATACCAATATACTGGTAAAATTGGCCTATGTCAAATTTTAATACGTAATAGAACTTATTTTTAGTTATCGATCCTTTAAAAATAGAATAAACTAAAAAAATTGCGTCCGATAACATTTTAGAATGCATGTTGCTGTGGGACCTTACTTTTAAAAAGTTCTTAAGTTTTGTTATGACGCCTATTGTAATTTCTACCACACAACACATTTTATTCAAAAAGACACGTTTATTTATTTTTTAATACTCGATACCATTTCGTTTTCTTGGGACATCATCAGGAGTTTTAGTACTACAAGCCAATATTTCAAACATTTATTTTCCCACAGAAGGTGGCGTTTTGCATTAACATGTTTATAGTACTGATTTGTAAATTTGGAATTATAAAATTTGGACGATGTCCCGGAGACACAATTTGTCCATCGAGTTGGAACAACAACAAGAGCTCCCATTATATCATTCATACAACTGCGTCAAGTGCCCACAGCAGAAAGTGTTAGTTTTTTACTTTATCGAATATTTTAGCATCAATTTGATTTTCATTTAAATATTTAATGTTGTTAGTTTTCACGCATTAATAGTGCATCTAAGTAATAAAATAATTATAATATTTTTATTTATTTGTTGCAACAATATGATTGTTAACAAATGAAATCACAAGTGAATTGATGCTACGGCTTCGATTTTCGAGAATCTTTGGAAGCCAATGGAACAGAAGTAGAGAGTAATCAGTTCGGAACATTTACAATAAATACAGATTCAGTTGCAGTTGATGAGGATAAAAGTTTTGTTGCGGAAACAGCTTCTGCATTACGCAGTTAATGGCTATAATGCAACAAACGAATTTGAATTTTAATCAAAAACTGGATATTGTAAATACAAATATGGCAGCTACTAAAGAAGAGATCAGCCTTAACATCAACCAACAGATGGTTTCTACCAAGGAAGAAATCGGTAACATCAATCAACAAATGGCTGCAACCAAGGAAGAAATCAGTTTCAATGTCAAACAGAAAATGGACGAGAAACTTCTCGAAATATCTACCAGGTTACACGAAGAAGTAGTCCGAGTTCACCAAAAAGTGAAAGAATTATAGCAACAAGTACTTGAAGAAAACAAAAAGGTACTTTCAAAGAATGATTTCGAGAAACGGTTGCAAGATGTTGAAAATGCTAAAATTATACTACACATTTGGTTCCACAAGTAGCATATATTAAATTAAAGCCACCACAAATGACGGTCCACATCTTTTGGCATCTTTTAGTTCCAGTTTGAAAAGGCGGCAGATCAGAATGTTTGGAACGCTGAAAATCGTCTTGCTGCATTGATAGTTGCACTTAAAGGGGGAGCAGCTGAAGCGTTACAGGCAGTGCCGGAAAACGATCGCAAAAGTTATGCAGAAGTGATGAAGGCGTTGCAGCGAAAATAGGGCATTGACCATAAAAAGGAATTATACAGGACTATTCTTCGGCAGTAGAACGGCTTGTTTATTTGGCTCAATCATATACTCCACCGTATTTTATGGAGAAATGAAGATCAAAGCTTTTACGGATGGTATCCGTGATCCGGAAACAAAAAAAGCGGTAATGTTGTCGCCAAAAGCAACATTCGCAGAAACTATTGCTTGTGCCTTAAGAAATGAAACAAAGTGAAAGAATCCGATGCTGTTTATGTGGCAAGTTGGACCATACCTTGAGGAAATCCAGAGATATGAGAAGGGAAGGTTCAAAATTAGCATCAGATCAGCAGAAGAACGGGTGCACGTTAGAGAGGAAGATGGAGCAGCATTTAAACTACAACGAGCCAGCCTAAAGGAGCGTAAGGCTCTCACAACCGATTCCCTATAACCTTCATCCATGTATCAAAATTAACAAGGGAGGGGAGTGACCGCCTTATTGCTAGGGTTAATGGTGATAGAAAAAGTGGTGTCATCATATCGGATACCGGAATAACAAATACAGTTGTCCACACAGATGTTGTGAAAGAGAAACCAAAATCAGCAGAGAGATATCGAATGTATACGACAACTGAGGGAAAGTGCAAGTATTAAAGGTAAGAAAATGGTGAACATTGAAATCGGGAATTCTCACTTTCAACACAAAATGATTTTAGCCGACATTGTGGATGCAGTCATCCTGGGAATGGACTTCATGACGCCAAATGAATTCGTTATTGATGCTGACAAAGGAGTACTCACGCACGGAAATGTTGAGCTGCCACTTTAATTTAATGGTGAAGAATCAACTTCTTATCCGTCGAATAATATTGGATCACAGAGAAAAGCCGCCACCTCAATCAGAAACAATCATTTCAGGAAAAATGGAAGAAGGTTCTGGGTTGTGGAAACCACAAAAGAACATCAAAATCATAAAGAAGTGTTATAGAGAAATCCTTTGTTAGATCATCCAATCTAACTAAGGTTTTCTCTATAATACGCTGATTACAAAATACCAGTAAGGGTTTTAAATCTGTCAGATACACAGAAAACAATTTAAAAAGGATCAATCATAAGGCAATGCGAAGAGGTTGCTAAAACAATCAAATTCGCAGTAAGTCTGAAGGGAATGGCAGAACCAATATGGTGAAACATCGTATGGATACAGGGGAAGAAAAGCCGATATAGCACCAAGGAGATTACTATTGGCTACAAGAAAAGAAGCTGATAAAATTTTGAGGGACATGAAAGAATCTGGTGAAATCGAACCATCAGATAGTCCCTGGAGTTCACCTGTGGTATTAGTTGGCAAGAAAGATGGACGTTTAAGATTTTGTGTTGACTACAGGAAACTAAATACGGTCACTAAAAAGGATAGCTACCCATTGCCTAGGAATGATGATACAATGGATACATTATTGGGGTCAAAATTGTTTTTAATACTGGATCTGCACAGTAGATACTGGCAGGTGGAGGTTGCGGAAGAAGATCGGGAGAAAACGGCGTTAAGTGTAGGATTTTGATTATGGCAGTTTAATGTTATGCCATTTGGGTTATGCAACGCACCCGCAACTTACGAGAGATTAATGGAACTGGTACTAAAAGGCTTACACTGGAAAACATTAATTGAATATTTGGATGATATCATCGTCATGGACAAAGACTTTGAGGACCACTTAAGGAACTTGGCGGAGGTACTAGAAATGTTGGAAGAAGCTTGTTTCAAGCTAAGTCCCAAAACGTGTTTACTTTTCAACGAAGAAGTAAATTATTTGGGACACAAAGTTACGGCGGAGGGAATTCATACAGATTCTGACAAGATGGCAGCAGTTCGGCTAAGACCGAAGAACCTACATGAACTACGAAGCTACCTTTGATTTTGCACATATTACAGGCGGTTTGTGCCAGGTTGCCAAAAGTTTGCATGAGTTAACCAGAAAAGATAAAGCATTTGAATGGAATGAACCTCAAGAACAAACATTTGTGGAGCTCCGAAGGAGATTATGTACGACCCCGATTCTGTCCTATCCTATGCCTGATGTGAAGTTTATTTTGGATACTGATAACAATAATGAAGGTATAGGAGGAGTATTGTCGCAGAAAAAAGATGGAAGAGAAATGGTGATAGCGTAATTTTCCAAAATGCTATCAAAGCAGGAGCGGAATTATTGCGTAACCCGAAAGGAGTTATTGGTTATTTCGGAATGCTTCAAACATTTCCATAAATACCTGTATGGTCAGAAAATTCATCTAAGAACCGATCATGGTGTATTAAGATGATACCCCCAGTTCAAAAATCCAGAGGAACAATCAGCACGCTAGATCGAAGGGTTGCAGGTATACGTCTTGGACATTGAACATTGAAAAGGTATGGCACATGGGAACGCAGATGCATTATCGAGGTGACCCTGTCAAGTTGAATGTAAGCATTGCAGTCGACAAGAAAGTAAGGAAAACGTCATCGATGTACGACTACTATACAAGTGCTACCTGATGATTTATTTATTTATTTAGCGTATGGTTTTTGTTGTGACACATTAAAAACAAAAATTTAAAAAAAAAAAAACTTAAAATAGATAGATTTTCTTATGAAACCTACATAAAACAAAACATGAATACACATTAAATGAGCTTACAATCAATTTGATTACGCGTCTCTTAGTTAAAAAGTAAAAAGTAGGAAATAAAATATTAAAATATTTGAACATTGGGCAGTATATTTGAACATTAGATATTTACATCGAGTGAATCTATCCATGCTACTATATCGGGGGTTGCCAATTGGATGTCTGAGATGTCGCCATTGTATCGTCGAAGTGGACACACAGTTGTAATGTGTTTTATGGTTTGTTGTGGAGCTCTGCAGTCACATTGAGGGGATTCTGAGATTCCCCACTTGTAGAAAGAGTCAGCACAACGTCCATGATTTGTTCTTATTCGGTTTAGTGTACTCCAGGTATGGTCGTGGCAGATCGAAACCAGGTTAGTAATAGAAACGTCATGAGTGTTGTTATTATTCCAGGAGGCCTCACAGGCATCCAAGATATTAAAATTAGTTGCCAGAAGGATGCTGGCAGTTTAATGTGGAGGTTTTCTTGACTTCCATCGACAACTAGTGTGGTCACCATAATATTCGTGCAATGGTAACGTGATGTTGTTGGTTACCTTTTTATGTTCACGCATGAGTGCATGCGAGCGTCTGAGTGCAGGTGGAGCGATATTGCTTAACACAGGGAGCCAAGGTGAAGGAGTGGACCTGATAGTACCACTTATAGTACGCATCGCGGCATGCAGCTGGCAGTCAACTTTTTTAGTATGTGTGCTATTCAGCCAGACTGGTGCACCGTACTCAGCCACTGAGTAAACCAGATTTAGAGCAGTTGTGCGGAGGGTGGCTGGAGTAGCACCCCATGTCGTGCATGCCAGTTTATGCAATATATTTTTTCTCGTTTTAAGTTTTTTTGACGTATTCTCTAGGTGGAGCTTAAAAGATTGGGTTCTATCGAGAGTAATACCCAGGTACTTGGACTGTTGATTGTATTTAATGACAGTGCCATTAAATAACACTTGTAGTTCCTGTTTTGCCAGTTTGTTGTTTAAGTGGAAACAAGAACTCTCGGTTTTACTTCGATTAGGAAATAAACTCCACGTTCGAAAATAGTCATTCATTATCGCCATGTCAGTTGAGAGCAAATCTTCCAAGACACCCATGTCTTTGTTTTGAGTGGCCAGAGACCAATCATCAGCATACACAAATTTCTTCGATGTTGTGTCAGGAATGTCATGGATGTACAAATTAAAAAGTAATGGCGCCAGGACGGAACCCTGTGGCAAACCACTGTTAAGCATTTTAAACCTACTACAGGAATTATTTAGATGAACTTTGAATACACGATTACTCAGCATGTTGTTAATTAAGAGATGAGAGATGGATTAATGAGATGGTGTTACAAGGTATTGCATTGAACAGCTTATATATAATTACAATTCGCCAGACTGTGTCATATGCTGCAGTGAGATCGATAAATACTGCGCCTGTTTTTAATTGTTTTTGATACCCAGCTTCGATATAGGATGTTAGAGCGAGCAGTTGGTCATTGCCACCGTGATTGGGACGGAAACCAGCTTGTTCGACTGGGATCTGGTCATTCAGTATCGGTGTGATACGGTTGTGTATGAGCCCTTCTAGCAATTTGTAGCAGGTGCTCAAAAGTGCGATTGGGCGATAGCTTCCTGGTTCATTGGATGGTTTACCTGGTTTAAGTATCGCTATCACTTTTGTAGTCTTAAAAAGTTTTGGAAGATTGCCGGTTTTTAGGATAATCGAGAAAAATTTAGTTAGCCATTGTTTAACATTTTTTCCCGCATTTCTAAGAAATTCTGGAAAAATACCATCGTACCCAGCTGCTTTTCCGTTTTTTGTTTGGGACAGAGCTGAATCTAGTTCTTCGCTACTAAAAAAGTTCGCGTACTTCGATGGAAACGAGCAATTACGCTTAATATCTCTTAATTTACGTTTAATTGTTCTCTTATAAAGGCGATTAATAGAAGAACGAGACATGTTTACGATATGATTTGCAATGTCCTCTGGATTTATTTCATTGTTAGCGCGAGTGATGGAGATTGAGTTACCCAGTTTCTGAAGGAGACTCAAGGCTTCCCTGCTTGAATGGGAAAAATCAATGTTTTCAACAGCGCTAATCAACTTTTGCTTCCTCGCAGCGTCCAGTGAGTAAATTAAGTCATCAGCCACGTCTGCCTCACCACTACTAAGGTACTCTTCATATAATTTATCGCTCTCTCTACTCCAGCCAGGAATGCATTCTTCACGGAAGCCTCTTGGGATGCATTTCTTTGCAGTTGAGATGATGGCTCCAACGAACCCATCATAATTTTTAGGAATAAGTGGGATCCAGCGAATCACTGCATCCAACTCCGACCTATATTTATCCCAATCAGCTTTGTTAAAATTCCATCTAGGTTGAGGAGTAGAGCTAACGAGTGGGATTTGGACTCCAACCTCAAGAACTACTGGACGATGTTGAGAGCGTGGAAAACCTTGTGAGACAGTCCTAGATATTGGAATAGGGTTTCGTTATTCGTTTTTTGTGGAAAAAACAGAGGTCGGGATTGTAATCACGTCGCCATCTAGCAGATCTAAAGGTTTTCATGTCTTTCGCATCATATACCAGGAACATGTTGTTACCATCCGCCCAGTCAGTCAGTTGTATGCCATTAGGATTGTTGTTTGAGTAGGACCACCGGGTGTGATGGCTATTGAAGTTACCGGTATATATTGCTGGGTGGTGAAATAATGGTAGGGTAGCAGCTGGCCATCTTGTATTAGGAGGCTTGCATACGTTTACAATCTTCAAGTCCAATATATCAACAACAATAAGATGAATATCGTTGTCCGTCTGTGCAATTACAAGGGTGCAGTTCATGATTTCTGACTTAACATACGTGGCAAATCCATCTGCTTGATGGTAAATAACACTAATTAATTTGTAACCAACAATGTTTCCTCTAGAAACAAGTTGCGGTTTATCTACTACATGCGTTTCTTGCAGAATTACAACGTCGATATCGAAATCTTTTAATACTCTTTGTAAATGTTCAGTTTTTGACTTGCTTATGCCTTCAATGTTTGATTGCAAAATATGAACTGAGGGTCCAATATTTTTTGTCTTATGGTGTTGAAAAGTACCGTTGTTATTGTGATTTTGATTTTGGCTCATTTTTATTTTTTTGTGTATCACAGCCAAGAGTTCGAAATGAAATATTTGGCTACCAAGTTTGAATAGACTATTTGCGTTAACCAGGGAGTAGCGTGAGAAGCTTGTCTATTATCACACCCCCTGATGATGAGTGGACTCCTTGAGCCATAAGGAGAGATCAGTTAGAGGAAAGGGGTTGCAAAAAAGTATGGGGAGACATTGATGATAAAATATAAAGATAAAGGCGTACTGGGCGCACTGGGGCAGCCTACATTTAGAGGATGGGTATTTAAAGAGAGTGTGAGAGAGCTCAGATGGCAAAATAAAGCTATTTCTTATTGGTACCAAAACGGAAAATACCAGCTGTAATGAAGGAGTACCACGTAGGGAATGGTGATGGCCATCTTGGGATTAATAAAGCTCTTGCAAAAATATGACAACGGTTTTGCTGATCAGGGACTCGGCAGTCAATTATGGAGTGGTGTCGAAAATGCAATAAATGTGCGGCGGTAAAAGTATTCGTACGAAGAAGTCATGGAAAAATGAAGCAATACAACGTAGGTGCTCTATTTGAACGGATCGCAATGGATCTATCAGGGCCATTTTCGACAACTGATAACCAGAACAAATATGTGCTTGTGATCATGGACTACTTCAGCAAGTGGCAGAAGTGTGTACGATTCCCAACCAGGGATTCGCAACCACAATCACTGAAGCTGTGATAAATAATTGGATTAGCCGCTATGGAGTTCCACACCGATCAAAGACGGAACAGTGAGTTGCTTGTATTCCTGAAAATATGCCAGATGCTTGAAATTTGCAAAACGAGGACGACAGCTTCGCACCCACAATCAGATGGCATGTTGGAGAGATTCAATGCTACATTGGAGGAATTTCTTGCTATTGTGGTTAGTAAGAACAAACGTAATTGGGCCAACATATTCCTTTATTTTTGATGAAATGCAGATCAGCAGCTCATGACACCACGACCATGACACCAGGTCAAACTACTTTTGGAAGTGGTTTAGAACCTGGTGACCTAAAATTTGGAGCAGTACTATCAACATCATTGTCTGCGCAAGAAAACGTAAACCAAATCAGAGGAAAATTGGAGGTCATTCACAAGTTTGTTAGACAGAAGATACAACTGGCCAGTGAATATTCGACTATGTTTTTTTGTTATAAACTACCAAAACCATGTGCCAGAAATATTTTATAAATAGTAACTAATTACTAAAATAAACATTGATTTAAAATATTATATGAGTCAAAACTATGAAATAAAAAATTAATGCAAAATCTTAAAAAACGCACTTTTTCGGAAACGAACTAAAACTTAAAAAAAATAATTTTGCATTTACACAATGTTATTTTGCAAAGAATTAAACGTTATGTTCCACACAAATGTCTTATATTTTTGTCAATTTTTTTACAAAAATAACAGTGGACATTCAAAACAGAAAGACGACAAGTATTTGTAATCTCATGTTAGATTAATATGTGTTAATATTGTACGAACATATCGTTTGCTACATAGCGTTGTGTCAACTTCAAATTTAATTTTTAGTTTTTAGTTTTTAGTTTGTTTCTGAAAAGGTGTGTTTAAAAAAAAAATTATTTCTTTTCATTATATAATATAGTATTAAAAAATTAAATATTTCGTAAATTAAATAATTAGTACTTCTTAAACCCATTAAATTTATGATAGTATATGAATAATGAAATTCATTCATCGAGGATTAAGATGAAGTTATTTTTTTGCTCTCTAGAGAAAAATGTGTGCGCTTTATAATTTTTATTGCTTTTGTTCTTCTTTGGTAACGAATAGTTGATGATACAACAACCGTAAATATATTATTATTTATAGATCGTATACGTTTTTCCATTCTCTTTTTTTGAGCTAGTCTGTTTAATTAACGGACACACAATTAAAAAACCAAACGCTTTTATGACAAACTAAAATAATCTATTTACCTCTTAAAAGTTTCCATATTCTTTATTAAGCTTTCAATAACGATATTCTGTTGCTCTTCAGAATGATGTTGACTCCAAAAACTATAATAGATAAATAAAATTGTATTAGCCTTGGTAGATGTTACTCCACAGTCCACACATTACTTTTCTCAACATTAATATTGGATCTAAACCATAATCAGTTTTAATTTAATTAAGCTAATAACTTCTGATGTCATGATTCATTGGGCACTCTGTATTAGGATTGCACTAAATTGCTCCCTACACAAGCAACAATTATCTGTTAAGTCTCATTTGTGCAACTTTTAAAATAAAATATGCTTGCCATACCACTATTTGCTCTAGTTTACGTTTTCCTGCCTCGCATTTCGTTTTTGAAGATGGTTATATGAATCACATCAAGTATACTTTAGAGTACATATTTCTATGTGGTGAGATCTATTTTATCTTAGTTTGCCCGTGTTTTGGATGGGCATTTAGTTGGTGTTGGATTGGGCCAACTTAACGATTTAGTTAGGAGTTAATGAGAATTTTGAAAGCACTAACTTAGAATTACCAAGAGCGCATACAAAAAGAAGGTCATTGGGTACAGACCTAGACCTAAAACCTAGTAAGGGGTCTTTTGTTGTTGTTGTTGAATGGATAACCTTTTTTCAGGGCTAAACACACTACAAAAATTGTACATGGGCATGAGAAAATGCTGTTGTATGAATCACTGAGCTGTCCATTATTGATCCAGATTATTTCAAATTCTTTCACTGACCACGAATTGTTTATTCCTACATAGAGTAAAACAGATATCACATACCAATGTTAAACTCCGTACATGTCTTTTATTGCTTCTCGACTCTCAACTCATCGTTAAATCTACATACCACCCATGTTACGACTCGAACGAGATAGGTCATAAAACTAAAAAAATTATATTACCGAAAGTATCCTACTAGGTAAGTTCACGAATAAAACCAATTTACGCAAGCTATTTAGCAATAACCACCTCGTCCCGCTTATACATAATGAGCAGGTTTTCATATTCTTAGTTTCCTATTTCACGTTTGATAGTTTATATTTTTACAGGCTTGAGCTATTTTTACGGACTAAAGGAGCTCTATAAAAATTATCAAAATTCAGCAAAATAAGTTGTTATCAACGAGGTTGATTACATTATAATCATTCAACTTGTAATCAAAAGTTTGATAAAATTACCTTTGATTGGTTCGAAGAGTTTTCAACAAGAGCTGAGTTGCTTTCATGTTGAATTTTATAGATCTGAAAAAAATATACGTAACCGTTAATTGCAATTAATTGTATTTTAAAACTATAAATTTAATTAAGACAGTGATTTGATTTTAGTAACAATACTTACGGGGAAGTAATATTCTCACTTAAACGTTTATCTTCATCAATATAGTTGTTGTAAACGTTAAACGCAGCTTTAAAATCTAATTTACTTTGTGCAATTTGCGTTCCATAATCATAAATCGTACAGCCTGGCAGACAGTTACATGATCTTAGAAATGGATTCAGATTTCCTTGAAATATCATTTCTTCAAACTCAAAATGTGCACCATTATAACAGGAAGTTTCTTCTAAACCACAAATACGATCATCGTTATCATGTGGCATCGAAAATTTAACACAACCACATTTTGACTGAGTATAATTTGACAAGCATTCAAGTTCACAATTTTCTTGCGTATATATATGAAAAAAACGTAAATATCGTTCATACGTGAAAAAACATTGCCGACGTTCCGGTGAGTATGATTCAAGTCCTTTAGAAGTAGTCATTACATACGGATCTAGAGTAATGAACACGTTTTGCTCTAATGAAACAAAGGTATATTTCTTTTTCATTTGCGGCATATTTGATGGAGAATGTATATGAAGTTTAAAACCTGGTGATGGTCCTCGACAAATATAATCTAGATCTTCATCGTATAAGCCTAAATACATTTCCAAGCCCCCATAAACTCCAGTTTGTGTAGCCCGCAGGGGATATGAATCTCGTTCAGCGAACTCAGAATAACCACCATCGACACTCCAATCGTGAGAACGTCCAATTACATTAGTTTCCCTTCTCTGATATTCCAAAACCGCATCACTTCGAAACAGATCTTTGGAATTCAACAAATTCATATTGTAACATATTCCATCTTCTGTTACGATTTCACTAAAAAGTTTCTCGCATGGAACAAATGAGTTCCGAAATTTGCAAAATAGAAGTACTTCGGAGATAGTTGGTGATATTTTACGATACAGCTCTATCAAATCTTTTTCGGTTAAATTTTTTTTACTTGTTTTTTCGATTGCAAGATGAGGAAAACAGATTTGTGTTACGGCTTCTAGTTGAATTTGCCTATAAAAATAAAAATTAAAACATAATATTATCCTACCAAAAATTCCAAAAACTATGTCCTAAAGGCATTATTAATTTAAATGTAAATCATTAAGACATGGACATTTTTTGACAAATAATACGCCTAAGTAAAAGAAAAAAAATTAATCAAAAAATAAGCGTTTTATTTAGAATATAAACAACATTACCACGAGTAAATTCGCAGGTTATTGCTTTTGAAACAGATGGGTACCATACCACAACTTTTCCTTCTGATCTTCGTTAACAAATCATTAACATCTGGAAGCCAGTAGTTTTTCAACTGCTCTTGTATGAGCCAATACAACACACCCCTCTTTCCAAAACCAACTCAACTCATCCACCAAATATTCCAAAAACCAACTGTTTCATCAACTCTATCCAAAACTTACTAAAAACTGTCAAAAAATTAAAACCTGTCCCGCTAAAAAACTTAATTCCCACGAAAAAAAATTATGTGGCTACATTTTTTTAAGTATTATTTATGGAATGCAAAAGAAAAACCAGAAAATTTTGTTAACAAAACTATTATCAATAGAAACAGAAAAAAACGGGATGAGAAGTTTTAGAAGATATGAATAAACACAGACTCGAATAATGCGGATAATATATTACTATCTACGAAGAAATTTAGCTGATCACATTCGTCATGAGAATCCTATAAAACAAGAAAGAAAATGGGAGCCGGGCTGGAATCCAAACCAAACAATTACAGCTGAGGATCGAATAAAGTTGAGAGGCGAAAGTCCGTAGGAAAAAAAAGAAAATTATATTAAGGAGGAAGAACAAACTAAAGTTGTCTGTGATCCATGGACTTACCCATTCTACTATTCACCCACGGACCAACAAATAAAACTGAGTTGAACCAAAAATATATAATATTGAAACAACCTAAATTTCACAAACTAAAGGGTTTTTGAGAGGTTGTTTCGGTGAAATCAATGGATGACCAGAATATTGAGGTAGTTTAATCGTGGCTCAAAAAACCAAGGGGTAGCATTTTTCTGCTCACCGCTTCTTGGCGAGCCAAAAACACCACCGAAACACACTGGGCTGCAAATTACATGCATGTGTAGGTATAGAGTAAACGTTAGTCACAGTGGCCTGAACGACAGGGGAGCCTTTTCCCTGTTATCGTCCGCTGGTCTGCGCTCTTTATACCCTCCAACAGGTAACAACCTGTACTCAAACTAAATAATTCTAAAAAAATTCTAAAAACACTGTTATTTTTTACTTCCTTTTGCTTATCTCGGACTCATCTCAAGAACAAGATCGGAAATTGTACCCGGACTACGATTTCAAAATGAGAACCTGGAAGGCTAAGCCTTAGAAAACCAGGAGATCTACTAAAACTTACAATCCGAATCGATAGCTACACACTAGATATAGTAGCATTACAAGAAATAAGATGGCCAGGGAGTGGAATCCCTCAACAGCCAAGGGATACACTCTCTACTATTGCGGTCATCAAAACGGAGGAGAATTTGGAGTTGGCTTTATCATAGATCGTCGCGTGAATCAAGATGTTATGAACTTTTGCCTAATTAATATGCGGATATGCACAATGAGAATCCGCACGCAAAATTTTAACGTAACGATCATCAATGTTCATGCACCTACTGAAGACAAAGCAGATGACATTAAAGACCTGTTCTTTCTCGAAGAAGTCATCAATAACATCCCGAAACACGATATAAAATTCGTGGTAGGTGTTTTCAATGCTCAAATTGGTAGGATTTCAGAACTTAAAACATATCATCATATTAGGATCATATTAGTAACAATAACGGCTTTCGCGTAGCTGAACTGGCTATGATGTATGATCTAGTAATTTTTATTACTTTTATTCCTCATAAGAGAATCCACAAAGCAACGTGGAAATCAAACGATGGAAGAACTGAAAATCCAATCGATCATGTCATGATTTCTAAGAGACACTGTACAAGTGTAACTAACGTTCGATCATATAGAGGTGCTGATATGGTCACCAATCACATGCTTGCTTGTCATCTTTAAGTATAAGTGCAAGTTGTCATCTACATTTGACAGACAAGCAAAAAAGACCGTACGCTGGAATGTCGAAGCATTTAAACATCCGAAACGCTGAATAGATATCAACAAATAGTAAAGCAAAGCATAGAGGAGCATGACATCGCATCTGAAATGCCATTAAACATACATGAAGAATGGCAAACGCTTAAATCAATCATTATATCCGCAACACAAACTACAATCGGAAAACGACCACCAAAATCACGTAACGAATGGTTTGATGACGAATGACGCGAAAGCGTTGAGCACAAACAAATACTGCGAGAAAAATGGTTAACAAGGAACAGCTGAAGCTCCCATACTGATTATCTATGCACCAGAAAAGCCTCAGAAGACTCCTATGGAAAAAGAAACGTGAACACCTGAAGAGCTGTGTCAAAAACATTAACCAACATGTGGCTAATGGAAATTCAAGAGAATGCTTTGCATCTGACAAAAGATTTCCTCCCAAGATCCATAGCCATCAAAAGTGGAAATAACGAGCTTACAACAAGTGAACAGGTAAATCACCAGGTATCGTACCCTGCAGAACTATTTAAAAAATGGAGGAGCAACTCTGGTCTCACGTATATATGATCTGATTCTTGCAATCTGGGTCCAAGAAGAACTACCTACTGCATTAAAAACAGCTCTCACGGTTCCGCTACATAAGAAAGGTGACCACCTAAAGTGTGCAAGATGTCATGGCATTGCACTGTTGAACACTGTATATAAAATACTAGCTAATGTCGTACCTGCTCGACTCATCCCGTTCGCCGAATCTGTCATCGGTGACTATCAGTGTGGTTTTCGTCCTAGCCAGTCAACCATAGATCAATGTTTTACCTTAACGATGATTCTGGAAAAATGTTGAGAGTACAGCATCAGCATTCACCAGCTCTACGTTGGTTTTAAGCAAGCATATGATAGCATCATCCGCGACAACCTCTGGTCCGCACTCATATGTCTTGGTATCCTAGTGAAAGTTGTTTCTCTATGCAAACTCCCAACATCGGGA